>SSNS01000077.1:737748-769675 GCA_006937985.1 Aphyosemion australe
GGACATTGAGTCCGAATGGACCATGTTCCGTGACTCCATTGTCGAGGCGGCTGACCGTAGCTGTGGCCGCAGGGTGGCCGGTGCCTGTCGTGGCGGCAATCCCCGAACCCGCTGGTGGACACCGGCGGTTAGGGATGCTGTCAAGCTGAAGAAAGAGTCCTATCAGGTCTTTTTGGCCTGTGGGACTCCGGAGGCAGCTGATAGGTACCGGGAGTGCAAGCGGAATGCGGCTCGGGTGGTCGCAGAGGCAAAAACCCGGGCGTGGGAGGAGTTCGGTGAGACCATGGAACAAGACTTCCGTACGGCTTCGAGGAGATTCTGGTCCACCATCCGGCGTCTCAGGAGGGGAAAGCAGTGCACTACCAACACTGTTTACAGTGGGGAGGGTGTGCTGCTGACCTCGACTCGGGACGTTGTGGATCGGTGGGCCGAGTACTTCGAAGACCTCCTCAATCCCACCGGCACGTCTTCCAGGATGGAAGCAGAGTCTGGGGATTTTGGGTTGGGCTCTCTAATCTCTGGAGCTGAGGTCACTGAGGTGGTCAAAAAACTCCTCGGTGGCAAGGCTCCGGAGGTGGATGAGATCCGCCCGGATTTCTTTAAGGCTCTGGATGCTGTGGGGCTGTGTTGGTTGACGCGGCTCTGCAATATCGCGTGGACATCGGGGGCAGTTCCACTGGATTGGCAGACCGGGGTGGTGGTCCCCCTATTTAAAAAGGGGGACCGCAGGGTGTGTTCCAACTACAGGGGGATCACACTCCTGAGCCTCCCTGGTAAGGTCTATTCAGGGGTTCTGGAGAGGAGGGTCCGTCGGATAGTCGAACCTCGGATTCAGGAGGAGCAATGTGGTTTTCGTCCTGGCCGTGGAACACTGGACCAGCTCTATACCCTTGGGGGGGTCCTGGAGGGTGCGTGGGAGTTCGCCCAACCAATCTACATGTGTTTTGTGGATTTGGAGAAGGCGTTCGACCGCGTCCCTCGGGGGGCCCTGTGGGGGGTACTCTGGGAGTATGGGGTACCAGGCCCCTTGATACGGGCTGTTAGGTCCCTGTACGACCAGTGTCAGAGCTTGGTCCGCATTGCCGGCAGTAAGTCGGGCTCGTTTCCGGTGAGAGTTGGACTCCGCCAAGGCTGCCCTTTGTCACCGATTCTGTTCATAACTTTTATGGACAGAATTTCTAGGTGCAGCCAAGGTGGTGAGGGGATCCGTTTTGGTGGCCTAAGGATCAGGTCTCTGCTTTTTGCAGATGATGTGGTCCTGTTGGCTTCGTCAGAACGTGATCTCCGGCTTTCGCTGGAGCAGTTCGCAGCCGGGTGTGAAGCAGCTGGGATGAGAATCAGCTCCTCTAAATCCGAGACCATGGTCTTGAGTCGGAAAAGGGTAGAATGCCTTCTCCAGGTCAGGGACGAGGTCCTGCCCCAAGTGGAGGAGTTTAAGTATCTCGGGGTCTTGTTCACGAGTGAGGGAAGGGTGGAGCGTGAGATCGACAGGCGGATTGGTGCTGCATCTGCAGTGATGGGGGCGTTGTACCGGTCTGTCGTGGTGAAGAGAGAGCTGAGTCGAAAGGCGAAGCTCTCAATTTACCGGTCGATCTACGTTCCTACCCTCACCTATGGTCACGAGCTTTGGGTAGTGACCGAAAGAACGAGATCGCGGATACAAGCGGCCGAAATGAGTTTTCTTCGCAGGGTGGCTGGNCACACACACACACACACACACACACACACAGACACTATGCCCTGGATCTGTCTCGCCTCTGCCCACCAAAACTGGGGCTTTTTGCACCAAATAAAAACCCAAATCATAGAATTAAATGTTTTTATTCCAAATGAACAGAATCTCTCAATCTGTTTTTCTGTATAACGCAAACATAAAGCACAACAATATGTTTATTTTAACATTTCTAAGCTCATTACCCCTCCCACATCCCATCTTTTTATTCAAACGAAACCCAAAGCAGTTGGTTCCGCCATTAATTCCCTCCTTTCAGACTCCGAGATCTCATTTAAAGTGAATCTGCGGCTGATTGAAGCCGAGGAAATCACCAGGAGTTTAGTCTGCCTGTTCACTAATATTCACAGCAATTGGAAAGATGTCCAGACTGATAAGAGGAGGACAAATCAGATGTAAAAGCATGAATAAATGGAATCGTTTCAGGTCATTTCTGCAGGCGCTTTTCTCATTCTGTCCTTCAAACGTTAACCCATAACATCTCTTTTAAAGCCAGAGTTGATGTTTTTAACTTGAGAAGAGACTGAGCGTGCAATTTAAACGTCATATTACAGCAACTCCATTCAATCATTCCAGCATGAAGTCACTTTGAAACCTTGTTATCCTGCCAAGCTGCTCAACAACAAGACCCAAAAAGGAAGCTCCAGACTCAGAAATATGTTGAATTTTCTGTCAGTGAGAGAAATTTGATTTTAGGGCCACGTTTCATCCTATTTTAACAGCTCTCATCACATTAATTTGATGCAAACAGTCGATATTTTTTAGTATTCTCTGATTCAGCTTGTCGAGCTGTCAGTCAATCCCTGGTCTAAATCCTGACAGATGGCAGCTCTGTCTTAGAAAATCACGTTTTAATCTTCCTGAGGGCATTTCCTTTCTCATCTGAAGAGCGCTTTTATGCAGAGAAATTGCAGCTTTTAAACTGCGACCTGTAACTCGGTTTGTATGAACTAACTCATGTAAATCTCTCTCCATCCTGAGTGGTTATTTGGGTCTTTATCGGTATTCATGTTGTACCAGAATGCACCATTACTGGTGCTGAATGGTTTTAATCTAACATGTTTTAAAGATAATACAGCATGTTGGTTATTTTATTGTTTCTTGGATAAATAAAACTGTTAATAGACTCAAAGGCTAGTATGGGAAACAGATAAATGTTATTTCCTCCTACAGTGTTATCAGCAGAAGGACATGTAGTAGACATGCAGTAGAAGGACAAGGACACAAGAAGGAGACAGAATGGGAAGCCTTGATTTGATGCAAGCTGCTATGTGGGCAGATGCTAGATCGGATCACCTGGAGGGACACCCCGCTACATGGCATTGCTGAATCGCCAGGAAGTGTTCGTCAAATAAAAAGCAACAATTTCCTTTGTTTAGATGCTTTAATGAGACAGTTTGAAACCAAAATGTTTCCAAAAATGTGTTTTGTTCTCTTTGTTGCAGCGAGATCTGACGTTAGTTCGTTTGCTGAGATTTCAAAGAGAAAAGTTGAAGAGGTCCACCGTGGCTTTTAGAGTTTTTCATGCAGGCTGAACATGAAAATAGTCTCCTACACCTATCTCCTGCATTAGCCTCTGATAGAAAATAGATGGTGAAACTCTAGGATTAGAAAATCCTGACAGATCTACGTCACACTGTCACTTAACATTCATGGACTCACCCATCTTGACTCACGACGAGGAAGGCTGTTGTTAGTTTAGCATCCAGGAAACAGTAGAGAGTGTCTTGGCTAGAAGAAGCTAACTGTTAGCATTAGCAACTCCACCACACAGCAGAACTCCTTCAGGCTTGTGTTATTTGTGGAGATAAAACATCAACGTTGTAAAGCAAACAGTCAGTGGTAGAGTCGCGTTGCTGTTAGCCAATCAGAGGCAAGATGTCCAAATATCAGGAAATAAGAGTCCAAATTCTGTCGTATAAGGCTACTTTCTCCTCCAGCTGACTTCTAGTTCCTCAAACAGGCTCACCGGAGCTTTTTATCCCCAGAGAACGACTTAGAAGGCATTCATTCCTTCTAGAGACCTCTGCAAATGTATTAAAAATATGAGTAAAGTTGACCTTTAAGGTAACAAAAAAGTCTGGATTTGAGTAATTGTTGGATATTTTTGGTCAGAATGAACATTAAGCAAAATAACATCCATTTTATTTCAAAGGAACTCTCAAATTGTACTTGTAGGAGCCCTATTTTGAGGCCAGCTGCGCGGCAGTGATGATTTGTTTCCAGCCCAACAGGGTCAGCTGTCCCATTAGCCGTTTTTATTGAGATTGATGATGAAATTGGGGAAATAGCTGCCTGCCGTGCAGTGTGGTGTGGTGTAAAAGCAGCCTCCATCAGGTGTGATGAGAGCCCGTGCAGACAAGACGCGTCTGGCTCTGAATTTACTGCAGGTGTTGTGGGTCTAATTTAAAAACAAGTTCATGATGGAAATTGCTTCTTTGACAACCTCGGACTTATTTTATCACCTCTTCTCCAACACTGACGCCAACCTCACATTTAACAGCACAGGGGACACCAACATATGATTTCTTATATTACTTTAAAAAGGAGCTCATAAATCGTGGGAAATGAAGCGTAATAAACCTCCCACAAGAAATTCAATAATAGGAAAAAACATCAAGCTGTGAGATTAAATCTTCTCCACTTTAGCTCCTGCTAAACTGAAGCCAAATATAAATCTATTTGAAATATTATTTCACAGCCTTTACGTCAGGAAACTTGAGCAAAACAGTCACATGTCAGCGCCCAAACAAATTCAAGAACAAAAACAAAGACATTATTGATATTCTAGCTGGTGTTCAGGTGGAATGCACAAACTAGAGTCCAGTTTTGACCAAATCTTCCAAAAAATCCATGAAGGCCAAACTTTTAGAAAATGACACAAACAGTAACCATCACAAAGTCAAAGAAGGTCCAGCAGCACCAGGACCTTCCCATAAAGTTGATCCCGTAGTGCAATTGGTGCTCTACAAGAGCAAAACTTGTGTGACTGAAGCAAAGAAACCATCAGAGACGGACTGATGTTCTACCAAAGGTCCAGGGATTGGGCGACTGAGGAAAGTAATTTTTCCTGATTGTTTGGAGCATCTAGAGAAGAAAAGATGAGTGTTGCCATCAGTACTGTGTACTGCTAACAGCATCCTGAGACCACTTATAGTTACCTCAGAACAGAGACATAAAAAGAGAATGGTACCTAAACATGCTCCCAGAGGAACTCCTCCAACCATCGCACAATAGTTTGGTAATGAACAATGATTTCTTCAGCATGATGCATCAGGCCCATACCGGGCCTGGCCAGAAACGTTACATCAGAAACTGATCGGTCACTGATTGGCTTAAAGGTAGAGTCGTTGCTTGCTCCAGATTTTGCCACCTGGCAGCCCTTAATTTCTGTGTGGTGGTGTTGCTAATGCTAAAGGTTAGCTTCTACTAGCTGGGATGTTCTCTGCTGATTCCTGGATGCTAAACCAACAACAGTCTTCCCCGTTGTGACTCAAGATGGGTGAGTCCATGAATGTTCAGTGACAGTGTGACGTAGATCTGTCAGGTTTTTCAAATCCTAGAGTTTCACCGTCTATTTTCAGAAGCTACTGCAGGAGATAGGTGTATTGTTATGTTCAGCCTGCATTAAAAACTCACAGTGACCGAAATATAAACAGAAATAAACATTAAAAAATGTTTTTTCAGTGATCCACACCTTTAATTTTTCCTTAAATCATAATATTTTGTATTTTTTCTTTTTTTCAAACATTCACAGAACTTATATTGTTGCCTTTCACCGTTTCCAATATTTTACGAAAATTGTCCCCGTTCTTTTAAAGCAGCATTCCGCAACTTTGCAGTTATATGGTCTCTGTCGCCCTCTAGAGGCTTGCTGCGTAACGTCACTGTCGTAACATTAAATCTCTCTCTCGGGCATAAGAGGCATGTTTACCTTCCTAATGTCAGGCAAAACAACAACTTTTCTACCTCCACACGTTGAATAACTAGTTTTTTCAGGACTGTATAACAACTTTATGCCCGACCAAACACAATAACCCTGGTGAAATCATTTATTCCTTACCTAGCCATTAGCAGCACGGCTAGGTTAGAGTCCGTAGTTCATACCTTTCTTTCTAAAAGAGCTCTCCAGCGAGGAAAAGACAGCCCAATAATAACTCTGGTCTTTGCTCTTGCTCTATCACGTTCTTCTTTTCTTTTCCTAGATTCCTCTGATAAGGGATTTCTAGCTTTCTTTGGTGAATCTGCCACTGCTACAGCGAGTCTACGTTATACAATTATGGCAAGCCAAAGGGATAAAAACAATGCGCGTTCTAAACTCGCATTATGTCCGCCAAAACGCTCGTTCAAGACGCGCGTTTTGGCGAACATAATGCTCGTTTTTAGAACACGTGCTTTTTTATCCCTTTGGCTTGCCATATTCTGCCGTAAAACAACACACAGTCAGTACTTCCGGTGCTACCCGAAGCACAAAAACTGTATAGCGCAGTAAAAAGACGTGGGACCCCCCAAACACTATCACAGGTATGAAAATGAACATAATAGATAAAACTTTACAAAAAAGCATAATTTGGTCTAGTTCACTAGGCTAAACATTCTTACCTTTTTCTTGTATTTTTCATTTTTTTGAACTAAAAAAAACTTTTTAATAACATTCATTTTCTTTCATTTTAAAACTTTTTTTTAACAAATTGCAGCTTTATGTTTTTTCATTTAGATGCTTTTTTCCCCACACAGTTTTTGGTCTGTGGGAGGAAACTGGAGTACCTGGAGAAAACCCACGCATGCACAGGGAGAACGTGTTAACCACATGCAGAAAAGTGGCAGTAAGGATTTGAACCTGCGACCTTCTTGCTGTGAGGCAGCAGTGCTAATAACCTCTCCCCCAGCAAATTAAAACTCGAAGCACTTACATGTGATCTCATCTCGACACTTTAAAGAATTAAGTCTGTAAAAACAACCCCTGAGGTGATTTTTATCACCAATGTTCATCAAATGTTTGAGTTCAGAGAGCTAGAAGAAGGTTTTTGTACTCTTCAGTCAAGCTGGATCAATACGTGGAGGTAGTGATCATCGATCAGGAGCCACAAATGTTCACATTTCAGTGTGTAGCAGGAAAGTTCAGTTTCATCACTATTCCACACGGCGCTTTGAGCTTTTTACTGATTTCTTTAGCTCATCGTCAGCATTATGGATGCTGCAGTGATTTGATGTTGCCACGGGAACCGTATAATCTCTGATCAGTGTCCTGTGTTTATAGAGTAACTGTTGCATGAGTGCATTATTCATGAAGTCAGCGTTTACTCGGTGTGTGCTCCTGGTAGTTTATGTGGGATTTAGCTGCAAACGTCCAGGTGCTGAACGCTTTGTGTGATCAGTTATGGACGAGTGCTCCGCTCTGCTCGGATGCTGTTGCTAATGTGGTTTATATAAACAACAGGCTACATCTTCAGCTAAGTATACATATTTATGAGGGCAACAAATTTACAGTAGAGCCTGCATGGAATTTGTTGTAAATCTGATGTTCAACCTTTAAATGAAAGGTTTGAAAACATCAAGGTTCCCTAAGCACTCTTTGATCTTATAAATGCTTCCTGATCATTTTTAACCTTGCACTGCACCGCAGTTGAATGCCTGTAGGTGTCCTATTAATTCAAGGTGCCAATTCAAAATAGTGTCTATAGTATAGTAACAGAGCTTTTATAAGTTCTTCAGGGCAGTGCTCTGCTGTATCTAGCTCGTTTTTTCCTTTTACACTTTTCCGTTGCTGTGTCAGTGTTGTTGAAGCAATTCTCTACAATAGAGCACTTTTCTGGGGTATCCTGCCATCATTGCAGTCACGTCTCTAGTGTGTTTACGATTGTGTGTTTATGTTGTGTTTATGTATTTCAGAGACTTTTGAACACAAAAATATGTCCCTCATTCTCCTCCACCTCTTTATGCAGTCACCATCTCCAAACCTATGTTTCCCATCATTTCTGTCCTTGATTAAAAAGTTGGTTGTGTGTCATTGTACTCCTTCAGTCACGGTTGTACTAACGGTTATAATATCATCGAACTTTTTCCACAAGACATTCTTCAATCTGCTCCATGTCTCTGCCGCTAGATATATCTTTGGCCCTCATTTTATTTTTAGGATGGGGATGGCGGTGCTGTTGACAATGTTACAGGAAGCGGCGTCCTGACCAATCACATGCTTCATTTTCGCCGAATATTTAGAAAGTTAGGCTCTACTCCGTCTGTCCTTGCGAGCCTGTTGGAGAGCCCATGCAATGACGATTACTCCACAAGCATATATGTTCCAACCCGGTCACTTCGTTCTGCAGAACAAGGCCTATTGGCTGGCCTGAGGTCCTAGCAAAGATCGAGAGGTGACCGTGCCTTCTCAGTTCTGACTCCGACTTTATGTAACGCGCTCCCGCTGAACATCAGACTGGCTCCTTCCCTCAGGATTTTTAAGTGTCAATTGAAAATGCATTGTTATTCCCTAGCATTCCTGCATAGTAGACCGTGATGACAGGTTTTATTATTGTGTTATGTTTTTTTTATTAATCTGTTTTTCTCTGTTTCTATAATTGATCATTTAATCTGCTGATGTGTTTCAGCATGTCATAACTCTTACTATCAGTTTGTTTTTATGTGGTTTTATTGTTTTGATTGATTTTATATGTTGTGTTCTGCATTTCTGACCATCCTCAATTGGATGTATAAAAGCACTGTATAAATAATGATGATGGATATGTTCCCTTTTACAGCTTTGGAAAAACTAAAAAATATGTCAAACCATGCAGCTGGATGTATAATAGTGTGCTGTGATTCCATCAAAACATCATTAAAAACTGGATATGGGTTAGGGTGAGGTTCAGTTGGACTTGACTGAACTGTTGTTTTTATATATTTTAAATGTTTTCACAATTACAGTTTAAGCTGGAGGTCTTGTTTAACTGTGTGTGATGTCACACACTAACTTTTGAAATCCTGAAATGTTCTAAAACCTTTGCAAACTCTTCATACTCATAAATTTTACATTTCTCATCAAAAAGGTGATGTTATTGTCTTCTTTCATCCACTGTGTGTGTAAATGCTCTTTGACTGATGGTTTTCTTCCAAATCCTCTCAGAATGCCAAGTGCACGCCTACAAATCTTGATTTTCTTAAGCTCTTACATTTCACTTCAAAAGTGGAAGTGAAGGGTCTTTTTCAAGACATCATGTCTCCTACAGAAATCACTGTAGGAACATTAAAATCATTTTGTTCAACATCCCAACGCCTCTGTCATGTAAGATTATGGAATTTTTTTCATTATGACCTTTAGTTTTTGTATAATGACCATTTGATTGAGGCATAATTTCCACTCCGCTTTCAGGACTGACTGCCTTGAAAAAAATGGACTCATGGAGTGTGTGGGTAGAAGATAGACACACACACACACACACACACACACACACACACACACATATATATATATATATATATATATATATATATATATATATATATATATATATATACACATATATATGTGTATATATATGTATGTATGTATGTATATATACAGTATATATGTATATATATGTGTGTGTATATATAATTATTTATATAACGCCTCTCAAGATAAAAATCACAAGGTGCTTCACAAGCACAATGAAAATTTTTAAAATGATTAAATAAATTATTAATAAAAAACATAAAATAATATGTTTTTGAATAAATTAGCTGGTTTAAATATTTCCTGTATCTTTCAATATCAGCAGAAACTAAGAATGGATTTTGAGCCCCAGAGAACAGGAAACGTGACGTTAGAAATCTGAAAGATGCTGCAGATCTGACACATTTCTGCTAATGTAGATGAATTGGTAAACGGTCCACCCTGTCCTCATATGTCCCAATAGTCCATTGTGTTTTTAGAGTCTGATCCATGATATAATGAGAAGCCATAGGACACAGGAGTAGTCATTAGTATTATCTCTCTGTGAAAGCGAAGGACACAGCAGGCAGTGGATCTCTTGTTTCCTATCCAGAGCAGTCAGACCATCTTTCACTGTCTACCTCCACCTCTGTCCTTGTGTCTCTCCACCCTCCTCTCACCTTCTGTCCCCCAGCCAGTCTCCACAAAGGTGTCAGGGATATACTTAGTCATCAAGATGGTCAAATCTAGCGAGGGCCATAATTTAGCCGTCAAAAACAGTGTTCTCTAAACTGTCCCCTTCCATCAATAGCTGCTGTTTATTTTCTGTTCTTTTGTTTTGTTTTAAGAGCTAAAACACAATCGGTCACGCTGTGGAGGAGCGCGTTGAACGTCCATCACTGTTCACCGATACGGCGGTCACAGATGAAGGTTGTCTCCAGCAGAGAGCACGTTACGCAACGCCAAGAGAAAATGTAATCAGGAGGTGTTGGCGACGAGGCCTGGAGGAAAACCGCGGAGGAGAAAGGTCAGTGAACTCAGCGGGTTGCAAGAAAATACGAGCTGCTTTTTTAATCTATGGTGACAGATCCTTTAATAACACACATTTATAAACAAGAGGAGGGCAGCGTCTGACTCTAATGGTAAAGTTAACTGAAGCCTGGAGGAAAAAATGTGTCTTTTAGCTCTTATTTAACTTTTCTTCATAAAGCCAATTTATATCTTCTACAAAGGCTTAATTGTGTCATTTTATAAACATTAAAAAGTAGTTTTGATCAAATCTGGAGGATTTCGTTAGATTTTAATTCATATTTATGGATTCTGTAACTTCTTCAAACTGATTTTCATTCTTTTTAAGATTTTGACTCACTTTTGTGTATTTTAAAGGTACTGTTGGATTGAATCATGTTTACACCCAGACCCGTGTTCATCGGAAGCTCTCCAGTTCTTTATCCTGAAAAATGTGCATGTTTTAAGGAAACATTTGCTCATATAAACGTTTTTTTTTATTGCACTCATATATTTAAGTAAGAATCAAACAGCTTTGAACTCAGATCTTACAGAAATCTTTTGCTTTTGTTGTTGTTTGTGATGAGGCTGCAGTCATCTTCTCAAAATTGGTCAATTTTTCAATATTTAATGACCAACTCGACTTAAATACAATCCTTGCACATAATGTAACAATTTGAGGCTTAATTTAAACTGTGTGACGACTTTCTCAGGGACGCAGCAGAACAGGAAGTTCTGGTCAGATAAACAACACGACTGCTGAACTCAGATCAAAGATGGAGCTTCAGGTAATTCCCTCTCTCAGCTCTACACTCCTGTTAAAATAACAAAAAAGCTGAGCTGTTTAGGTGACTGAGGGAATTTTTATTTGAAGACGAATGTTCTTGTGAGTGTCTGACGGTGAGAGACGAGCAGCTACTGTACGTTTGTTTGTTTGAAGCCAAAAATCCAGGAACTTACCGCTGATCCACTCGGCCTCAGGGTCATGAGCGTTGAACTCGGGTTTGAAAAGATCTTCCACGCTCAGCCTGGACTTGCTGCTTCCTGGGAGCTCAGCTGGGAAGCACCAAGAACAATGAAAAACATTATTATGGAGGATTTATCACTGAGGAATCAATCAGCTGAGTTTTGATCATTGACACAAATAAATGTTTGTTTATTCATTTAGCAGAAACAACCTAAAGTTTATAACCCAACATGTTTGTTTTTGGTTTGTGGGAGCAATCACACTTACTATCTCCAAAAAGACCACAGGTGGGATTTGAACCTGCAGCCTTCTGCAACCTGCCTCCATGCAGCTATATATCTGAACATACATTAGAAGTTTAAAGCCCACTTTAAGCTATTGCTTTCAAACTGGTTTCAGTGGTTCTTGAGCCAGAAACTTGAGACATTTCACATGGGACAGCACTCTGTCGCCCTCTGCTGACCAGAAACTGCTCTTGAGAGTTTCGCGGTTTGGGTAGGAACACTAGTGGGGGTCTCTACCTGCTTTATGGCTGTTAACTGTTTACTGTGCTGGTGGCTAATTTAAAGGCAAGCAGTTTGCTTTTTCGGTTCGCCGACTGCCAATAAAAAGAACAAAAAACAAAAAGAAGAAGAAGAATTCTATTTTTGTTGACATCATGGTGGAGCCTGGAAGTAAAAATAGAGTAACGTCTTTGGAGGTGAAGCAAAGAGCTAAAACCAGAGTGAACATCAGCACGGCCTACACTCGTTTGAGGGAGCTAAAGGAGGCTACAAAATCACAAACTGATGGTGACCTGGCTTTGTTGCTACTGGACTTGTAAATAATATTTTTTGTCCAACAGTGTGGAACATTTTACTTTGAAGCGCTCTGGTGCGCCTGTTTCGGGAACTAGAAGTGAGCCACATCAGAGTTGCATTTCAGACGGCAGGATTTGGACATCTCTCCTCTGATTGGCTTTTGGGTGCAGGCTTTTGGGCAATTTTTGGTAACTAATACTGAAAGTGTTATCTCTCATTTCTGAAAAATTTTGTTCAGAATTAAATATACACAAGAGAAAAAAATTGCACTTCCTGTAAAATAGCAGAATGTGAGCTGCAACCGAACCTCTGGATTTTTTTTTGAAAGCCAGCCTATAGATATCATGAACATCTATCTCTGAATTTCAAACAATACCTGAATTCTAATGATTCATGTTACAACATGATTTTACCGTACCGGGCGTGAGGACGACCACTGACAAGGTGATGAGTGAACAGACGACCACGATGACCAACAGGGAGATGGCAATTCCCTTCCAGTTCCTCTGAGGGGGGCTGACGTCCACAAACTCCTGCAGACACAGTCAGACAAATTTGTCAAATTCAAACTAATCTTCTGCTACAGGAGCATCACTGCAGTCCTACAGGATGGAGAAGTGAGAGGAGAATGTGTTGATATCAGAGTGTCCGACTAGTTAATAAATTACACACCGAAAAGTTCAGTTTGGTCCCAAACTGCCCAAATAATAATGCAGGAATTTGTGCAGAAGGATGTAAAAATATCAGGTGAAGGTGTCCTTCATGATGCATCTAACGTTCCCACTAAACACGCCCATCAGGATGGAAAGAGAAAAGATCTCAGTGACTCTGTAGGAGGGTTCATTTCTGGGGCGCAGATGGAAGTGGCTGCAGACGGCTGGAGGCTAGTTCCAATCCCAACAGCGACTAACGCGACATGAGAGGGAAAGATGTGAGAGAGGGAGGATGCTGTGGTCTTAAGTGCTCATCTGATGGCTGAGATGCTCGTGCATTCGTGTGATACGGAGGAGAGAGGCTAAACGACACGCCGTCTTACTCTAATATGACATCTATAATAACAGTACTTTGCTTTAATTCCACCTCTAAGAGCTGCGAGTCACAACCGTAACCTGAGCTGAGGCTTTTTTCTATTTGAGTTGTGAGCTTCATTCATGAACACGAGTTACAACTGAGACAGGGGAGATTCTATTTCTACTGCTGCACATGAAGAATGTGGATTGTGAGTCCAGGACTGTCATTTCAAGCTAGCTTACAGTTTGGATAATAAAAACATTACATCAGAAAGATGTTCAGTTGGCTGTTTCAGTAGTTTAGAAGATTAAAACAATCATAAATATGACATAAAAACAACAGAAGATGTGGCGAATCTCATTTTTTAAAGTTTTCAAGTCTTTTAAGGCTAATATATTTTGGATAAATAACTGAAACTAGGCAAACTTTCTGTAAAAATTACAAATGTTTATAAACAGGCATCAAGGTTTGACCAAACTGAAAGAAATCAGCTGAAGCAACACATTTGGCTATTTAGCTGTGACGCATCAGTCGCCTCTCCAAACAAACTCCTATCATCTAAACGACAGTAATGAGAAAATCTGCAATGTTTGCACAACAAAAAAACACAAAAACATTCATTTTCTGTTTTAGAGGTGCACAAATATCGCAGTGCACCGATAACAATGTCACCAGCTGTTAACATTACCGATGTTAAAACTTTTCCGCCATGCAGTTAATAGAATTTGTATTTCAATTTGAATTTAATCTCCAAATTATCACAAAAATAATGTAAATGATTAATGAAACTTCCTTGCTGTCCGTACGTAAACGTGCGTCTGTCTCTGTGCAAGTAAAGATGGCAGAACAAGGGCAAAACAAACAGGTAGCATATGATAGCTGTTAAAACTACTACCACATAATCTGTCACCCATATTTTCATGCAAATATCAACATTCCTGACAAAAAAAACACTTTTTTTGCATGGACTTCCTTTTTGGATCTCTGCAGCTCTTCTCTGCTTTTATAGCACCACTATCCAGCCATTTCTTTTTTTATGTAACGTATCAATCAAGTAGAAGTTTAATTAGTAGAAAAGTAATTATTTGCCATTATTTTACCTGGTGGGGTATGACTATTAGCGCTAGCTTTTATTTTTAAAGTGTGTGTATTTTTCCTGGCGATAGTGGGCAGTACATACCTAAATTATTGCAAGCAAGCAGTATTTTTGTGTTCAAGTAAGACCTTACCAATGGATGGCCATTAGGGTCAAAAATCCCGGGAGTTCAACCTCCAGCAAAATGACATCAGACTCCCTTTCATCACTGGCAGCAAGCGAAGAGGTAAATGTGTAAAACAATGTTTATGAATGGCGAAAGTTTTGTAGCCGTTTGTTTCAAATCAGTAAATGCATTTTGTCCTCACGGGCTCCCGTAGAAGGAAACATGGCGTCTCCCAGAGACCCGCTCCCATGTGTTTTAGACCCAATTTTTATGGTTATATGTTATGAAGCTGCCAATATTTTTCAACAACTGGACATCATTTAATGCATTTTCAACAACATTTTGATGGATATTTCCAGAGATTAACGGTAATGCAATGCAAAAATGCAATGCAGCAATTTTTAGGCATGGTTCCTTCAGGATTGTTTTCCCTTAAGAGTCCATTTCTGAGAAAAGAAAGTGATGTAATGTAGCTTTAATCCATGCAATTTTTTAAAATAAACAAATAAAAAATTTCTAGTTGGATTTACTAAACCAGAAGAGGAGCTTCCTTCCTGACTGACGATATTCTGGTGATTTGTTGTAACAAACCAGGCTAAGATCAGAGGCACAAACGTGTCCAGAACAATCTGTATCACACCAGAAGCTGTCGAGGTGGAAACGTTTTAATCAATGAAGCAGTGGGAGATGCGTCGAGCACACACACACAAACACACACACACCACCGAGTCGTCCACTCCTCAGGAAGTGCTTGTGAGATCATTCTTTGCACGCACTCAGTGTGCTTCATCAGACACGGCTCGCTGCAGCGGTGTGTTCATCAGACGCGCATCGGTGGAAAGCAAAGCAGGCGAGGAAATTAAGTGTGTGTGTCGGTGCTTGCTGCTGTGTGTGCAGGAATAATTTAGGATCGAATTAGCAGTACAAAGAAAATATTCTAGTTCTGAGCAGGATTTCAGACTAAAAACCGGTAAAGATTAGCCTAACTGTATTGTTAAACTTTGCTAATGAGTCAGATTGCAATATCAATGACATATCGTGTTCTAGGGATCAACCGTAACAGGTTAGCCACACTTAGACTTGTAGTCTGGTTTTATTTGACAATGTAGTAAAAATACCGGTTACGATTTTTTTTGTTTGTATGTTTTACAGATCTGACCACCTGATACTGATACTAGATGATTCAGATTTTTTTTTGTGATTAGGTATTGATTGTGATTCTGGCAGTAAAATCTTTGAAGGTCTGTGTCTGATTGAATGCAATGAATTAGCGTTTAACAATGAAGCGTTCACAAATCGAGAAAATTGTCCAACCTTTTATTTCAATGGTAAATGGACTGTATTTGTATAGCGCCTTCTTAGGGTTCTACAACCCCCCAAGGCGCTTCACAACACAATCATTCATCCACCCATTCACAGGCTGGTGGTGATGAGCTACATTGTAGCTACAGCTGCCCTGGGGCACACTGACAGAGGCAGGGCCTGCCGTACACTGGCACCACCTGTCCCTTCGACCACCACCAGCAGGCAAGGCTGGTTTAGTTTCTTGCCCAAGGACACAATGACAGCGACAGACTGAGTGGGTCGCGAACCTGCGACCTTCCGATTGCAAGGCGACCACTTAACTCCTCTGCCACCATCGCCCATATGGTGCGTTCATGGTCCAAAAAAAGTGAAATATAAATCTCACAGATTTGCTTTTTCACTGATCACATATTAAATTGCTGAATATTGAAATTTTTACTTTACTTTACAGCTAATGTTTTTTTTACCGTACTGTAGTTCTTGAAATAAGGAGTTTGGATAAGTTTTGTTCATGGCTAGCTGGTGAAGTCCCTTTTGCTGTAATCAGTCGTTATCAGTGTAACCCTTTCCACTAGATGCGTAAGCATCCGTAACGTCAGCAAAACGTAGTACGCAGCAATTAGCCGTAGTTATGGTGGATGGGTGCGTTTCCACTGGCTGTGAAGTGTTTTGGAAGTGTAAGTACACGTCTCATACGCTTCGAGTCTTTTATTTACGCACTATGTTTCCAGAACGCAGATTTCCAGTTGCTTAAGTAGTAAAAAACTACATCATGACCCCGTAGCCAACAGAACAGAAAATAAACCAGACCTTTTTGGATACGTGCTGTCGTCTTTCTCCTTGTTTTTTTATCACGTGAACTCCCGAAATCACGCGTGATCTTGCAATTTTCCAGTGTTTTTGTAACGTTGTGGAAGGGAGCTCGCGAGTAAACTCTTCTATACGTTACGCACCGGGATGAGAATTTCTAAAATATGAAGCTTTTTAGTTTAGTGACTAATTTCTATTATACTGATAGTAAAGTGAGAATTAACCTCCTCTCAAAACTCTCCAAAATAAAGCAAAAAGACAAATTTTCTTGAAGACAGTTCTCTCCTCTTATCTGACTTCTCAGTTCAAAATGACAAGTGTTGCATTACAAGCTTTTAAACTGTAGTGAGTGCTCCATTAATGCAACTGGTGTGAAACCAGAGACCCTCAAAGAGGGAGTGATTTTTAAACTGCTTCACATTAATGGAGATCTGACTACAGAATACGCACAAAAATAAATCAGGGGATGATCCNAATGGAACCAGTGTTCCCTCGCCCGGACGCGGGTCACCGGGGCCCCCCTCTGGAGCCAGGCCTGGAGTTGGGGCACGCTGGCGAGCGCCTGGTGGCCGGGCTTTCACCCATGGAGCCCGGCCGGGCATAGCCCGAAGAGGAGACGTGGGTCCCCCTTCCCATGGGCCCACCACCCGTGGGAGGGGCCAAAGGGGTCGGGTGCGATGTGCAAAGGGCGGTAGCCGAAGGCAGGGACCTTGGCGGTCTGATCCTCGGCTACAGAAGCTAGCTCTTGGTACGTGGAATGTCACCTCTCTGGTGGGGAAAGAGCCGGAGTTGGTGTGTGAGGTTGAGAGGTTCCGACTAGATATAGTTGGACTCACCTCAACGCATGGCTCTGGCTCTGGAACCAGTTTCCTCGAGAGGGGTTGGACTCTCTACCACTCTGGAGTTGCTCCCACTGAGAGGCGCCGAGCAGGGGTGGGCATACTTCTTGCCCCCCATCTTGGTGCCTGTACGTTGGGGTTTACCCCGGTGAGCGAGAGGGTAGCCTCCCTCCGTCTTCGGGTGGGGGGACGGGTCCTGACTGTGGTTTGTGCTTATGCACCAAACTGCAGCTCAGACTACCCACCCTTTTTGGAGTCCCTGGAGGGGGTGCTGGAAAGCGCTCCTTCGGGTGACTCCCTCGTTCTGCTGGGGGACTTCAATGCTCACGTGGGCAACGACAGTGAGACCTGGAGAGGTGTGGTTGGGAGGAACGGCCCCCCTGATCTGAACCCGAGTGGTGTTCTGTTATTGGACTTCTGTGCTCGTCATGGATTGTCCATAACAAACACCATGTTCAAGCATAAAGGTGTCCATATGTGCTCTTGGCACCAGGACACCTTAGGCCGCAGGTCGATGATCGATTTTGTTGTCGTTTCATCTGATCTGCGGCCGCATGTCTTGGACACTCGGGTAAAGAGAGGGGCGGAGCTGTCAACTGACCACTACCTGGTGGTGAGTTGGCTTCGATGGTGGGGGAGGATGCCGGTCAGACCTGGCAGACCCAAACGTGTTGTGAGGGTCTGCTGGGAACGTCTGGCAGAGTCTCCCGTCAGAAGGAGCTTCAATTCCCACCTCCGACAGAACTTCGAACACGTCCCGGGGGAGGCGGGGGACATTGAGTCCGAATGGACCATGTTCCGTGACTCCATTGTCGAGGCGGCTGACCGTAGCTGTGGCCGCAGGGTGGCCGGTGCCTGTCGTGGCGGCAATCCCCGAACCCGCTGGTGGACACCGGCGGTTAGGGATGCTGTCAAGCTGAAGAAAGAGTCCTATCAGGTCTTTTTGGCCTGTGGGACTCCGGAGGCAGCTGATAGGTACCGGCAGTCCAAGCGGAATGCGGCTCGGGTGGTCGCAGAGGCAAAAACCCGGGCATGGGAGGAGTTCGGTGAGACCATGGAACAAGACTTCCGTACGGCTTCGAGGAGATTCTGGTCCACCATCCGGCGTCTCAGGAGGGGAAAGCAGTGCACTACCAACACTGTTTACAGTGGGGAGGGTGTGCTGCTGACCTCGACTCGGGACGTTGTGAATCGGTGGGCCGAGTACTTCGAAGACCTCCTCAATCCCACCGGCACGTCTTCCAGGATGGAAGCAGAGTCTGGGGATTTTGGGTTGGGCTCTCCAATCTCTGGAGCTGAGGTCACTGAGGTGGTCAAAAAACTCCTCGGTGGCAAGGCTCCGGGGGTGGATGAGATCCGCCCGGATTTCTTTAAGGCTCTGGATGCTGTGGGGCTGTGTTGGTTGACGCGGCTCTGCAATATCGCGTAGACATCGGGGGCAGTTCCACTGGATTGGTAGACCGGGGTGGTGGTCCCCCTATTTAAAAAGGGGGACCGCAGGGTGTGTTCCAACTACAGCGGGATCACACTCCTGAGCCTCCCTGGTAAGGTCTATTCAGGGGTTCTGGAGAGGAGGGTCCGTCGGATAGTCGAACCTCGGATTCAGGAGGAGCAATGTGGTTTTCGTCCTGGCCGTGGAACACTGGACCAGCTCTATACCCTTGGGGGGGTCCTGGAGGGTGCGTGGTAGTTCGCCCAACCAATCTACATGTGTTTTGTGGATTTGGAGAAGGCGTTCGACCGCGTCCCTCGGGGGGCCCTGTGGGGGGTACTCTGGGAGTATGGGGTACCAGGGCCCTTGATACGGGCTGTTAGGTCCCTGTACGACCAGTGTCAGAGCTTGGTCCGCATTGCCGGCAGTAAGTCGGGCTCGTTTCCGGTGAGAGTTGGACTCCGCCAAGGCTGCCCTTTGTCACCGATTCTGTTCATAACTTTTATGGACAGAATTTCTAGGTGCAACCAAGGTGGTGAGGGGATCTGTTTTGGTGGCCTAAGGATCAGGTCTCTGCTTTTTGCAGATGATGTGGTCCTGTTGGCTTTGTCAGAACGTGATCTCCGGCTTTCGCTGGAGCAGTTCGCAGCCGGGTGTGAAGCAGCTGGGNAAACATTTTGACTAATTAAAAAAACATTATGAATAAAAATTTGTAAAAAAAAAAAAAAAGCATTGAATTTTTTGGACATTTTTCACTAGGGTTTAGATGAAGACTCACTATAAAGCAATAATTACATTTATGTATGATAGAATTCAAGAGGAAATTCAATCGTTAAGGCAGCACATACACTTAGAGAATAGGAAAGAAGGAAAAAATAATAACATAATAATAATAATACAGGTAAATACACAAAGGCAATAAGCTATACCTTCAACAATTAGAATAACAAATAAAAACAGAAAATTGACTAACCAGAATACAAAACAAATCCTCAACTTAGTTAAACTAAAGAAATCAATTTTCAGCTATTTTCTTATTTATATAACTAAAAATCATAAGTAAACAGATGAAATTAAAAATATATATATGTTAGGAAATTACACTAAAGCTGTGACTGGAGGAGACTTTTTACATTTCCTAACTTTATTTGTATTTCCTATTGGACAATAAAAAAGTAAATGCTAATTTTAATTTGCGTTCAGTCCTTCTGAGATAGACTCAACTTATTCTCAAAAAACCTAGAAACAAGTGAGATTCGGATTAAAACCAGGACTGATAAAGGCATTTTAGACTAATTAAGCCATTTAATGTCCCACTAATAGCAAAAACACATCCCAGAATGTCAGATAAATATGAAATTGTATTTTACTGTTAGATAAACCTCTGAATCGATCCTAGTCGCCCCTGTTGTCCTTGGCAGGATGACTGATGAGTTAATCAAAACAAGGGTTATATTTCCGCTCTACCTCGTCCTGCTGAGAGTCTTTGGGCTTCTTCTTGGTCGGATCTTTAGACGCCGTCATTTTCCCGGAGCCACAGGCTGTTTCTGCAGCCTGAATCCAGCGAATCTCCTGGTTAATGACATCCAGAAACCTGTCGGCGCGACAATTTAGCCACGGAGCGTCAAGTTCACCCGAACCAGCATCAACATCCACTAGGAGTTTCAAAATAAAAGCCGCTCCACTGCAAGCGACACTGTCTTATTTCTAGCAACATTTCTCTTTCCAAGATATGTTTTCGGCCATTTTATAGTATGTTTATGTATAATAGTTTTAATTATTTATGTATGTATGTATGTATGTATGTATGTATGTATGTATGTATGTATGTATGTATGTATGTATGTATGTATGTATGTATGTATGCATGCATGCATGCATGTATGTATGTATGTATGTATGTATGTATGCATGCATGTATGCATGTATGTATGTTAGTAAATAGCCTGTATTTGACATAGCACTTTTCAGGGTTCTACAACCCCCCCAAGGCACTTTACAACACAATCAGTAATTCACCCATGCACACACACATTCACCCGCTGGTGGTGATTAGCTACAATGTAGCCACACCTCTCCCTGGGCTGCCACCTTATCGTGGTGGAGGGGTTTGAGTGTCCCAATGATCCTAGGAGCTAAGTTATCTGAGGCTTTATGCCTCTGGTAGGGTCACCCATGGCAAACAGGTCCTAGGTGAGGGATCAGACAAAGTGCAGCCCAAAGACCCCTTATGATGAATAAAATAAATGGAACCAGTGTTCCCTCGCCCGGATGCGGGTCACCGGGGCCCCCCTCCGGAGCCAGGCCTGGAGTTGGGGCACGCTGGCGAGCGCCTGGTGGCCGGGCTTTCACCCATGGAGCCCGGCCGGGCATAGCCCGAAGAGGAGAGGTGGGTCCCCCTTCCCATGGGCCCACCACCCGTGGGAGGGGCATAAAGGTGCATAAAGGTGTCCATATGTGCTCTTGGCACCAGGACACCTTAGGCCGCAGGTCGATGATTGATTTTGTTGTCGTTTCATCTGATCTGCGGCCGCATGTCTTGGACACTCGGGTAAAGAGAGGGGCGGAGCTGTCAACTGACCACTACCTGGTGGTGAGTTGGCTTCGATGGTGGGGGAGGATGCCGGTCAGACCTGGCAGACCCAAACGTGTTGTGAGGGTCTGCTGGGAACGTCTGGCAGAGTCTCCCGTCAGAAGGAGCTTCAATTCCCAGAACTTCGAACACGTCCCGGGGGAGGCGGGGGACATTGAGTCCGAATGGACCATGTTCCGTGACTCCATTGTCGAGGCGGCTGACCGTAGCTGTGGCCGCAGGGTGGCCGGTGCCTGTCGTGGCGGCAATCCCCGAACCCGCTGGTGGACACCGGCGGTTAGGGATGCTGTCAAGCTGAAGAAAGAGTCCTATCAGGTCTTTTTGGCCTGTGGNCTGGCTGCCATCTTAAAACAACTCCACCCTCTTAATCCACAGAGATTCTTGTTCATTTAAGTTTCCTAATCTTAATGCACCCGGTCAGTTTTGCATTACATTTGCGGTATTGGCTATTCTCAAGCTTATCGTACTCTATTTCACTGACTCAAGGCTATTAATGAAGGTCTTGGTGAATAACACGGTAATGAACTTTTACACAAATACAGACCCAAAAATCATCCATTTATGGTTAAACTACATTAATTAATGTATAGTAAATCTGTCTTTGTACCTTTAATGATCCAAATAAAGGAGAGGGTAAAGATGTTGTCGTGACTGAAAATTCACAGAATGTGATATCAGGTGGAAGAATAAGGAAAAAGGGGGACAGGATGAGATCCTCAGAGCTTTAGGTTGGACTCTCATCCCATCATTAAATATTTAACACATGAAATAAGAGTCAACATGAAAACGATCTCTCCCTGTTTGACCTCTGCTGGATTTTGGAAAAGTTCACTCTTGTTCTCTCAGCAGATCAGATCAATTTTGCCCAAAAGTCATGCAAAATGCTGGAATTAACAAGTTCACCCAATTTAATCTACAGCTTAATGTGCCTTTTGATGTTAATTAAAAGTACTTCTGAACACCAGGAGTTCTTGAAATCCTCAGAACCACATTAACTTGGACTGAAAAAGCTCTGGGATTTAAACTGAAATCCATTTTTTCATATGTTAAAGAAAAGCGTGTGTCTAATCAGAGCTGATTTCCACCTGGAGCGCCAGGTGAATGTAATTAACCTGCCGCCTGGATAACAAACCTGCAGGGCTCTGAGTCAGGACCCACTGACTGATGTTCGGGTGATAAAGGAAGTGGGTTAATTGACCCAAAAGGATATTCCTGGGATTTAAATGCAGTTGTTGCAGTATAGAGGAAAATGCTGCTGGTTTCTGACTTAATGGAAAATCTGAGGATGACGGCGTGCCCAAATGAAACATTATTTAACAGCTTTTTCTGAAACATGAAATGTAATGGATCCTTTAAAAAGTGAAGTAGAATATAAACTGTATGTACAGAGATGTCAAAAAGTATTTTCCCCCTTTACATATTCATTCAGTTTTTGCCTTTTTAATTTAAATGTTTTCAAATTTCATTTTCAGACCAAAAAAAAGGAAATTATTTCATTTATTATGGGAATAAAAACGATCCAAAATAACCTGGTACTGTGTGGAAAAGTATTTGACCCTAAAACCTAATAACTGCCTGTGACATGCTTGGTGGTCACGAGGTCAAAGATCAGAGAGCAGAATTTATGGCCTCATGAATTACAGCAAGTGTCAGGATCTGCTCCACCCCCTCTGACTCCTGGTCTCGTTCTCCCCTCATTAGTTGCTTATTGGACTCACCTGCCCCTTGTTAACCTGCCCATGTGTTCTTGATTACCCTTGTGTATTTATACCTCCCTGTTTTGCACTTGTATTGTCGGATCATTGTGTGTTGTCACCCTGTTACGTTGCTCCAGTTTGTGTCCTCTTACCTGCCATTATTCATTAAAGCCGTTTTTGTACCTCATCTGCTGTTTTGTGCCTCCTGGTCCAGCTCCACCACACATGGGTCCACCACCATCTCCACCGCATCGTGACAGAATGATCCGACCAACCTGACCCTGTGGTGAGCTTCAACACCTGCCTGGAGGAAATTCATTTTGTTTCACCGCAGCAGGAAAAGGAGTTTTGTTTCTGGGGGTTCTGACGCATCCTAGCCATTTCCGGGTGGTCGAACCCATTCTCCTTACCTCCGCTGCCTTCACCATTTTGTTTTTGTCACGGAAGCTGCAGAAGTCGGAGATTTTGTGGAGTTAAGCCCTACGCACGCCATTGTTCCTCGGGTGGTAGGACCTGTCTCCCCGCTCCTCTGCTCCTTCTTTCATCTGAGCTGCTGTTGATGGACCTGGTTTCCTGATGTGCACCTGCTCTGACATGGATCATTGAGTACCTGCCGCTGGTCCTGGGATCCTCGCGCTGCTCCACCGTCTCATCACTCCAGCCGTCTCCAGTTCTCCTACGGATCCAATACTACTTGTGCTCCAGCCGTGCCGCCTGATTGAGAGGCCCCAGCTCGATGCCATGTGTTGGGGATCCTGCAGTGAGGTCTTGGGTTTTCATGTCCCCTCCTGGGAGCTCCAGGTCCTTGGACTTTTGTTGTTGTTTTTTCCTGGACTTTGCCTCGCCCTTCCTTCTGGGGGGCTCCTGTCATGGGCGTCAGGAGCCGCCCTTTGAGGGGGGGGTACTGTCAGGATCTGCTCCACCCCCTCTGACTCCTGGTCTCGTTCTCCCCTCATTAGTTGCTTATTGGACTCACCTGCCCCTTGTTAACCTGCCCATGTGTTCTTGATTACCCTTGTGTATTTATACCTCCCTGTTTTGCACTTGTATTGTCGGATCATTGTGTGTTGTCACCCTGTTACGTTGCTCCAGTTTGTGTCCTCTTACCTGCCATTATTCATTAAAGCCGTTTTTGTACCTCATCTGCTGTTTTGTGCCTCCTGGTCCAGCTCCACCACACATGGGTCCACCACCATCTCCACCGCATCGTGACATTTTTATTGCTGCTGCTTCACCTCTGAGTTAGATTTGTCTCAGACTCTTAAGGAACATCATTTATTTGTGATCATTTTATAGAATTAACACCAGCATCATTAAAAATCTGCAGATAAAAACTTTGGTTTTCTATGATGCATCAAGACACTGACTAGTGTCTGTGTGTTGATACAATCCTCATACTAAGCAAGCATGTAGCCACAGTGGGAAGGAAAACTCCCTTTTAACAGGAAGAAACCTCCAGAGGATCCTGGCTCAGTATGAGCAGCCATCCGCCACGACTCACTGGGGATTGAGAAGACAGAGCAGGCACACGCACACCCCACACACACACACACACACACCATATATATCAAGTAGTGTTTCTATGGCTACACTGTGATTTCTTAGTAGAAGTTCTATTTAGTAAGATAAACTTTATTGTCTTTATCTGAGTGAATCTATAATTAATTCAATAGGTGAACTAATATTAGCACATTCTATGTTAAAAATGGAATAGAAAGGATATATTACATCATTTATGGCTTTGTGCTGAAGTGGAAGTAGATGGCTGATGGAGTTTTTCAGGATGCTGGCGTTGTTGATCAGTGTTTGAAAATAGTTCCTCATCTTCAGAATCGTCCTCCTGGCTGCAGGAACTCCTTGTAAATATCTAAGCATTGATCCTGTGAATGTTTTTGAAATGTAAAGCAAATGTGATTAGCAAAAGTTAAACAAAAGTAACAACACATTAGGATTTTCTAATGATTATTTTTACAGTGGGATAAAAAGTGACTAAAAATATGAATGATCATCAGTCTGCAGTTTATCTGTAAAGCCCTTCATGTCATGGCACTGTAAAAGGATATTCAACTATGTTATATTAATATAATGGAACATGCACAAAACCTATACTCCATTTATACACATGAAACAAAGCAATGGTGGCATTTTGTACATGACCGAAAGGGAAGATAACGGAATTAGGGTGACCATAGTTCGGATAATAAAAAAAGAGGACACTTGGCTCTGTCTCCAGATACATAAATGATTCTCAGTTTTCTCAAAGATGCCTTTAATACATGTAAAGCCTCCTCTGTATCATTAGATGAGACACTATTATTCAGCTATAGAACAAGAGGTAATCCAACATGCTTTTTGGGTTTTTCAACAAGTCAATAGTACAAAAATGAAAAAAAGAAAATAAAAATCTTGAATGAAACAGTTCTATAAATGATGCTAATATTATAAATATTAACTATTTACTGATTTATCAACAGGATTGTTTCAGTAATTAATCTATCAGTCCAAAGTTTTACATTTGACACATTTTATGTTTCACCATTGTGTTAACATAACACTATAGGACTGTCAGAAAGGAACATTTAGACCTCCTGCCCTGCCAGTACAGCACAAAATGATAAAGATGCCCTAAACAGAGGCTGATCATTTGTCAGAGCTTTTTTTAATCATACAGATGTAAACATAGCAGACATAATAATTGTTTAAGTGTTTAGTTAATTAACAAGGTTACTGTGAACTACAAAACATACTGGAGAACAATAGGTTGTTGGCTGACAGACAGCTGATAAGCTACATGGAAACAGACAACAACATGGTAAAAAATATTTTTGAAAGATGAGTTTTATTTATAGAACATTGGATTTATGACTCACTTCATCCAATAATTAGAATTTCTGACTGACATGTAAACAGAAACAAAGACGCTGAATCTGGCTAAGCTCTAAGTCCGATTTCTTTCCAAAGCTCAACTAAGATGTGCATGTAAACCATACTTGCCAACCCTCCCGAATTTTCCGGGAGACTCCCGAATTTCAGCGCCCGCTCCTGAAAATCTAAATATACCAGTCTGGGGATTATTGTTTTCCTGGACAACATCTGGGGCAGCTAAGATTGTGTCCCATCTCCTTTAGCCCTAATGTTTTATAATTATTATGTCAAATAAAAAAACTTGATCGTTTTTCACTTGTGAGTGTATATGTATATTATGTACTGTTTAGACCAGGGTTTCTCAACCCTGGTCCTCAGCGCCCCCCTGTCCTGCATGTTTTCCATGTCTCTGCTTCAGCACATGGCTGCAGAAGCCTGTTAATCACTCACTCATTTGTGTCAGGTGTGTGGCAGCAGGGAAAACACTGGTGTTTGAAAGGGCAACATGGAAAACATGCAGGGCAGGGGGGCACNTGTACGACCAGTGTCAGAGCTTGGTCCGCATTGCCGGCAGTAAGTCGGGCTCGTTTCCGGTGAGAGTTGGACTCCGCCAAGGCTGCCCTTTGTCACCGATTCTGTTCATAACTTTTATGGACAGAATTTCTAGGTGCAGCCAAGGTGGTGAGGGGATCCGTTTTGGTGGCCTAAGGATCAGGTCTCTGCTTTTTGCAGATGATGTGGTCCTGTTGGCTTCGTCAGAACGTGATCTCCGGCTTTCGCTGGAGCAGTTCGCAGCCGGGTGTGAAGCAGCTGGGATGAGAATCAGCTCCTCTAAATCCGAGACCATGGTCTTGAGTCGGAAAAGGGTAGAATGCCTTCTCCAGGTCAGGGACGAGGTCCTGCCCCAAGTGGAGGAGTTTAAGTATCTCGGGGTCTTGTTCACGAGTGAGGGAAGGGTGGAGCGTGAGATCGACAGGCGGATTGGTGCTGCATCTGCAGTGATGGGGGCGTTGTACCGGTCTGTCGTGGTGAAGAGAGAGCTGAGTCGAAAGGCGAAGCTCTCAATTTACCGGTCGATCTACGTTCCTACCCTCACCTATGGTCACGAGCTTTGGGTAGTGACCGAAAGAACGAGATCGCGGATACAAGCGGCCGAAATGAGTTTTCTTCGCAGGGTGGCTGGGCTCTCCCTTAGAGATAGGGTGAGGAGCTCGGTCATCCGGGAGGGGCTCGGAGTAGACCCGCTGCTCCTCCACATCGAGAGGAGCCAGTTGAGGTGGCTCGGGCATCTGATTAGGATGCCTCCTGGACGCCTCCCTGGTGAGGTTTTCCGGGCACGTCCAACCGGGAGGAGACCCAAAGGAAGACCCAGGACATGCTGGAGAGATTATGTCTCTCGGCTGGCCTGGGAACGCCTTGGGATTCCCCCGGAGGAGCTGGCCCAAGTGGCTGGGGAGAGGGAGGTCTGGGCTTCCCTCCTTAAGCTGCTGCCCCCGCGACCCGACTCCGGATAAGCGGGAGAAAATGGATGGATGGACACACACATTCACCCGCTGGTGGTGATTAGCTACAATGTAGCCACAACTGCCCTGGGGTGCACCGACGGAGACAAGGCTGCCGAACACTGGCGCCACCGGCCCCTCCGACCACCACCAGCAGGCAAGGCGGGTTAAGTGTCTTGCCCAAGGACAATGACTGCAACAGATGGGGCTCGAACCTGCAACCCTCCAGTTCAGGGGTGCACTTAACTCCTCTGCCACCATTGCCCCAATGTGTGTATGTACTGGCTATTTTTGCTGCAATTGTTTTTTTATTTAATTTATTTGAGCTGTTTAAACATTTATTGTGAAATCTAAATACATCAATGCTTTTCCCATTTAAAACAAAATAATAATAAAAATAAAAAATAATTTCTCTTTCTCTGTGTGTTTATTAGATATAGTTGGGTATTTATTGGTCTTGAACTAATAACTAATAGTTTTATATCTGACATGTTTAATTAGAAACTACAAACTCATGCTGGTAAAAATGTGTACCTAAATATATTTATTTTACATTCCCTAAAGGGCTTGTGATCACATATTGCATTCTAGGACGTGGCAGCCATGTTGATGTCCTCACGAGTGTAAACAAACCGTGAAAACAAACAGTACATCGTAGAAAAGAAGCAGAGGGCACTGTTGCGGTAAAAAGTCCACTCATCAAGGCAAGGCTGGGACTGTGTAAAACGGCGGACTTGACAAGCCAAGCAGCTGAGTCCAGAAGATGTTCTAAAGGTAAATACTGTTGTAAAATAAATATTAGTAGAAATTAGTCCTTACCCTGATTCATACAGACATGTTGCTGGCTGGCAGGGCCGCTGCTAGGCTTTTGGAGGCCCTAAGCTTGATTGGCCAGGGAGGCCCCCCCAAACAGAAACACACCCAAAACGTATTTAAACTCTTGCTATTTATTTTAAAATTTTGAATTAATTAAACAAATTCAATTTAATTCAGTTTATTTCAGTTTATTTCTATAGCGCCTTCTATAGATAAAAAGTAAAATATATTAATAGAGATCACAAAACTAAAAAATTAAGTGAAAAATAAATATTTTCTGTGAAATCATTGCACAGTTTTCTACAAACAAAATGAACTAATTGGCACTGTCTCCAGCTTTCATGAACCTAACATTTATGAACCTATCGCATTGTCCACATTTAAAATTGTCATGTTGTTGCTCCCCCTCCCCTGACAGTGTGTTTTCCCTTAATTGTGTCCACCTGCCTCTTATTACCTGATTACCCATCCCAGTGTGTATATAAGCCTTGTGTGTCTCTGTGTTGTCGGTTCGTCTGTGTATTCCTGCGTTGTTCTGTGTTCCTGTCTCCTGGTTTTTTTTGGTTAAATTAAAGACTTTAAACTTCCTCACCACCTGCTGGAGTTACTCACCTGCCAACTGGATCCCACACTCACCAAATCATGACAAAACAAAAAAAAAAAAAAACTATAGTCAGCATGCAATAGTGTGGACTCTGAACTAAGCTTTTTTGGGAAACATGAGCAGCAGGTTCTTTTTGATGAAAATAGTCATCTCTGCATTTTCAGGTGTGAGCCTGTTTCTGCTTTCATTCACAATGTTTGAAACAGCTCCACCTATTGGTCAATATAGAAAACTACAACAGAAATGACAAGTCACAGTGAAGCCACTTTCAGGCAACTGGTATCGGTACCTGATATCGGTTAACTGGTATCGGTATCGGCCCGATACCGATACCATTATCGGTATCGGTGCATCCCTAAAACAAGTATATGAGCAACTTTTGGGGCAAACATCTAATATAAATATGATATTGCCAAAATGTGACACACCTTAAACATTCTATTAGTAAGAGATGATTAGGCCTATTTTCGTCACTACTAATGCTCCAAAAAACAGTATTTTTTTAATGTTTTGTTTTTCTTGCCAGTACCCAGCCCTACTTATTGTATTCATCTTGATTTTAAACAATGATATCTATGATATTCCCTCAGAGACCTGGAGTGGGTTTGTTTGTCACTTTGGGATATTTTTACCTCTGGTGTCACACTACTATTTCTACAGTATCATGCAGAAAGAGCCCCTCTAGTGTTTGAGAATTCCCTCAGTCTGAGTTATAGGATTAGAGCGCTGCATGTCACCAGAGAACAAACTGGTCCAAGACTTCATCCCTCTGGACCATAAGGAGAGAAGACAAACAGTCAGATCACTAGCAGCTGGTCTTTCCTGCTGCCAAAACATACAATGTAAACAGATATGTGTCACAAAAACGCAACACACATGCACACAAACACACAAACACCGTACTGTTCGATCTAAATAAAATGATAATACCAGAATGAATGGGAAGAACTGAAGATAAATGAAGATTAAGTGGTTGTTGGTGGTCTTTGTCTACTGATTTGTGGCTTATACAAAGAAAAATAACAAATGGTTCCAATCTTCATGAATGAGTATTAAAGAAAGTTTCCAGTGACCTTTAGGAACTGGTGTTCAATGTTTATGCATTGATGATGCAACCGCTTAAAAACCTTGTGGTAATGGAGTGTGCTGCAACACCATTTATCCTTGATGGCCATTTCTACTAATGGCCACTTCTAGTTTAAAAAGCAAAGAAAAACATGCAGCATTTTACCAATACTAAGAAGTTGTCCTTCACTGTGAGTACACTTATTTAAAAGAGACACACTGTGAATTTTTAAAAGTTATAATAGTTCTATGGTCTATACAAAACATATTCAAGAGGTTTTTTGCATAAAAATCACTCTCACATAAAGTAATCTCAGCAGCACTTTCAATACCTTCTAGAAGGAGCCGTTTCAGGGCTCTATCACTTTAAGAAAAAGAAGCTGGAGCTGGCCACGCCCACCTGTCGCCCATTAGCTACGTTTACATGCGCCAAATTTCCCCAATCCGATTCAAATCTTGGTTGATCGGAAATCCCAAATCTCTGTTGTTGGCCGCCGTGTTACATCTCCCAGTCCCGGGGTGGACACTCATACCACTAGGCCACCGGAACTGGTCACCAGAGAAGCGTCTCAGGGAAGGGGTGGGTATTCCATGACCATGTTTGCGTTCAAAACCTAGCTTGTTCTGTAGATTCACTATAACAGCTTTAAATATAATATATTGTTCCACCTTTTGGTGAAACATTCGCTCTGTTTTTAACGCTACGGACCAATGAAAAAGCATTGTTATTGACAATGATGCTCCTATCCATTGCTTTATCTTTACTCCAAGACTAAACATGATACTGTAATTTCAACCCAAATGGAGTTTAAGAAACATCATCTCAGATTTGAAGGAGCTAAATCTCGTCCTGAGCTGAAACAACATCATGAAGATGCCAATAGAACCGCATCATCTGCTGAAAGCTTTAGAATAAGTGGTGACAAAGGAACTGGATAGTCCAGCCTGGCTGCCATCTTAAAACAACTCCACCCTCTTAATCCACAGAGATTCTTGTTCATTTAAGTTTCCTAATCTTAATGCACCCGGTCAGTTTTGCATTACATTTGCGGTATTGGCTATTCTCAAACTAATCGTTAGCTTATCGTACTCTATTTCACTGACTCAAGGCTATTAATGAAGGTCTTGGTGAATAACACGGTAATGAACTTTTACACAAATACAGACCCAAAAATCATCCATTTATGGTTAAACTACATTAATTAATGTATAGTAAATCTGTCTTTGTACCTTTAATGATCCAAATAAAGGAGAGGGTAAAGATGTTGTTGTGACTGAAAATTCACAGAATGTGATAGAATCAGGTGGAAGAATAAGGAAAAAGGGGGACAGGATGAGATCCTCAGAGCTTTAGGTTGGACTCTCATCCCATCATTAAATATTTAACACATGAAATAAGAGTCAACATGAAAATGATCTCTCCCTGTTTGACCTCTGCTGGATTTTGGAAAAGTTCACTCTTGTTCTCTCAGCAGATCAGATCAATTTTGCCCAAAAGTCATGCAAAATGCTGGAATTAACAAGTTCACACAATTTAATCTACAGCTTAATGTGCCTTTTGATGTTAATTAAAAGTACTTCTGAACACCAGGAGTTCTTGAAATCCTCAGAACCACATTAACTTGGACTGAAAAAGCTCTGGGATTTAAACTGAAATCCATTTTTTCATATGTTAAAGAAAAGCGTGTGTCTAATCAGAGCTGATTTCCACCTGGAGCGCCAGGTGAATGTAATTAACCTGCCGCCTGGATAACAAACCTGCAGGGCTCTGAGTCAGGACCCACTGACTGATGTTCGGGTGATAAAGGAAGTGGGTTAATTGACCCAAAAGGATATTCCTGGGATTTAAATGCAGTTGTTGCTGTATAGAGGAAAATGCTGCTGGTTTCTGACTTAATGGAAAATCTGAGGATGACGGCGTGCCCAAATGAAACATTATTTAACAGCTTTTTCTGAAACATGAAATGTAATGGATCCTTTAAAAAGTGAAGTAGAATATAAACTGTATGTACAAAAAAAGAGATGTCAAAAAGTATTTTCCCCCTTTACATATTCATTCAGTTTTTGCCTTTTTAATTTAAATGTTTTCAAATTTCATTTTCAGACCAAAAAAAAGGAAATTATTCCATTTATTATGGGAATAAAAACGATCCAAAATAACCTGGTACTGTGTGGAAAAGTATTTGACCCTAAAACCTAATAACTGCCTGTGACATGCTTGGTGGTCACGAGGTCAAAGGTCAGAGAGCAGAATTTATGGCCTCATGAATT
>SSNS01000077.1:769726-789202 GCA_006937985.1 Aphyosemion australe
ACTACTTGTGCTCCAGCCGTGCCGCCTGATTGAGAGGCCCCAGCTCGATGCCATGTGTTGGGGATCCTGCAGTGAGGTCTTGGGTTTTCATGTCCCCTCCTGGGAGCTCCAGGTCCTTGGACTTTTGTTGTTGTTTTTTCCTGGACTTTGCCTCGCCCTTCCTTCTGGGGGGCTCCTGTCATGGGCGTCAGGAGCCGCCCTTTGAGGGGGGGGTACTGTCAGGATCTGCTCCACCCCCTCTGACTCCTGGTCTCGTTCTCCCCTCATTAGTTGCTTATTGGACTCACCTGCCCCTTGTTAACCTGCCCATGTGTTCTTGATTACCCTTGTGTATTTATACCTCCCTGTTTTTCACTTGTGTTGTCGGATCATTGTGTGTTGTCACCCTGTTACGTTGCTCCAGTTTGTGTCCTCTTACCTGCCATTATTCATTAAAGCCGTTTTTGTACCTCATCTGCTGTTTTGTGCCTCCTGGTCCAGCTCCACCACACATGGGTCCACCACCATCTCCACCGCATCGTGACAGCAAGGCTGTAGCAGGGCATCTTTCTCTGATTTAGAACATTTTTATTTTATTACTTTTGCCCAGCTCTGTATGCCAGTCCATAAAAGGAGAGTCCACTTCTTGTGTTGAACTAGTATAAATGACTTTAATTACAACATTATAAACATCTGAAGAAAAAGAAAAATCATAACTGAATTCATAAAATAAAACTCTGATCACAATATCAGTCAGAATGTGTTTAAAGCTGTTTTTGCGAGAACATGCTAGGTCTTTAACGCAAACACGGTCACGGAACACTCAGGGCCGGCCCTAGGCATACTCAAGTTAAGGGACTGCTTGGGGCCCCCACACCACCAGCCCCCCCCAAAAGTTACCAAAGCCCTTTTTATAAGACACACCATGCCAGCAAATCAGCGTAATATTACCGCAACGGTGTATCTTATGAATGCACCATGGCAGCATCATGTTATGGGAATTTTGCAGCATTCGTTCCGCCACGCTTGATAGTAATATTGCGGTAATATTGCAGCTTCGCCGATCTTATAAATGCACATTAAGCCTTGGCGCATCAGAGGGTGGTATCATGATCACGTGATGAATTAATGCCGAGCTCCGGCCGGGAACACGGGCATAAGTTTCACTTTTATAAACAGAATCAGGTGAGATGATAAAGTGGAGCGATGCAGTGTGCCGGGAGCTTCTCTCCGTTAGATCTGCAGCTCAGATCTGACAGGTCACAGCCTCCACAGTGACTCACAGGGACTGTGGAAGACAGACACATGTAGCTGCTTGTGAAAAACACGTAACGAGCGCGTCTTTGATCGCAATAAAAAGGAAGTTATGTCCAAGATACACGGAAGTCTGCGACAGTGCAGAGACCGCCCCCATACCCCCTTTATGCCACCATCGCATAATCTTTAACTAAAAGGATACGATTGCGCCACATTACCGCCACGTTCTGAGCTCTTATAAATTACCGTAGGCTCCCTGATGCTGCCTCAGAGTTGCAGCAAATTGGCGGCATTGTTTTATAAAAAGGGCTCAAGATTGCGTATACATTTTTTTAATGAGTTTAAATAATATAAACTAAATTATATTAAACACAGAGAAATTATTTATATATTATGTTGTCTACCGTCATTTATGTAGTGCCTTTTGGTTTTATGTTGTAGTGATTGCATCTGTTCCAAATTTTAAGAACAAAAAATAGTAAACTTGGCTTGTTTACTGTAAATTCAGTGTTTTTCTGCTGATCTTGCTTTCAAATAGTTTAATTAATATACCGCAAATAAATAACATTGATAGGATGTTTAGGGCTCCTCAAGTGCCCTGGGAATACTCACCAAAACGTGTTAATGTGGAGGTTTTTTGACAAATCCGAGAGAACCACTTTATCAATTTTTTTATTTTTTTTTATCTCCACAAAATATTTATAGCTATACTATATTAGAACCTTGTTTAGAGGCATGAAAATAATGTTTTAAGCTAATTTGTTTTCCAAATTTGCTATAATATCTTTAACTTCCCAAAACAACTCCTTTTCTATCCTAACTCTAGAAGCAGAGGATGCTGGTGGAAGCTGTAGAAGAAGAACCCAAAAATAAAAAATGGGTCAAGGTTGAGTTAGTGACCCGTTAACCAGCCTGAGGACAGCTGAGCTTTATCGTTCCGAGCATCTGGAGAACACGAGTTACTCAGGTGCTTAGCAGCACTTCGTTCCACCCACATTCCTCCAGGACTCGGCTTGATTTGGAATAACTTAGATGGGAATGTCGTGTTAACTGGAACAGGCCATGATTAGATCCAACATGCAGAGATTTAAACATGTTTGGGGTTGTGGTGTTTAGATGCTATTATGATTACTGACCAGGTTCATTAAAAGTAAAGTTAGATTTTGAAAAATTTGTGTGAAAAGGTTCTAAACATACAGTAATTGTTAGAATACCCTCAGTGTAAAGAAAAGAGATTAAAACTGTTCAAATTCACAAACTGAAAGATTAGTTTGACTCGCTTTTAAGTTTTTTTATTTATTTGTGTTCCACTTTACATGTTTTTATTAATTTTTACATAGTTTTTACTTGTTTTTGCTTAGTTTTTCCTGTTAGTAGTATGCTTTAGTTTATTATTTGGATATTTCTTTTTTTATTTGGTATTTAATTGGTATTTTTTTGTTTTTTATTTGATTTTATTTTTTGTTTTACTTGTTTATATTTTTATTTTATTTGGTTTTATTTTGTATTTACTTGTTCTAACTGGGATGTACCTGGTTTTTACTGATTCAAAGTGTGATGTCTTGTTCTCCTGATCCGAGGAATTCTTAATCATCATCACTCAATTCATGTGAATTCTGTCTTATAAACCTTCACATGACCACCAGTTTTGCATTAAATGCTTATTTTTTCAGACATTTAAAGATATTTTGACCAGAAGTGCTTCAGCAAGCTGCTGCTTTTAGTTGTTTACGGTAAATAACTGTGTAATTTTAGATTGACAGCAATATAAATTTATGTGAGGGGGCCCGGCTGCTGGAGCGAGATGAGGTTGGAAATGATTCTGTGTGAATTTACCGAAAGATTGAAAAAATACGAGAAATAAAAAAGAAAATGTTTGTAGGTGTTTCTGAACGTGAGCCTGGGCAATTTTATAAACAACGTTATAAACAGCAGTTATTGCTTGTGAACTCTTTTGATTGATTTGTGATCGTTTTTATAAACAGAAGTTAGACCCATCCAGGAACACCAGCTGGTGATATTAAAAGAGATGACAATGTTTATAAACCATGTTTATGAATTCAGCAGTAAAGGAAGTTCTATGCTCAGTTCTGACTTGCTTTAACTGCATTTCCGGTGATTAAAAACACAAAAACTACAGCGAGGTGAGAAACCATGAATTTATGACTTCCTATATTCATGTTGAAGCTGAAGATTTCATCTTAAATTAATCGGAATGAAAGTGAAACTAACTCAGAGATTTGAAACATTTTCACTGGTTCCTGACGAAAGGGGGTCCATGAAAGAGTAGGTGTCTCATTACCACGTTTTGACATAAAACCAGAGAGAGTGAGTCAACAATAGAGATCAGGAACTAAACACAACCACATCCCCAACAACTATTAATGACTTTTGGTTTATTACAAACTATTTTATGATTGATTACTCTTTTTTAAGACATTATTGATAATGTGAATAGTGTTTAATTTATGTCCAAATTTAGCCCATCTAACATCCTTCACAATAACTGACTGTTCTTGCTTATTATATAATATTTTGACCTATTTCACATTCTCCCCAGAGAAGCATCTTTTAGCTGCAAACAAAAGCTAGCTGGAGCATGAATTTCCTATTGGCTGTCCACTTTAAAACCACTAACATCTCAAACACACACACACACACACACACTTGACAAGGTTCTGACTCTCTGAGCTTCCCCTCTCCCTGGAGGCTGCTGAGACATCACAATAAGAGACTCGTCACTCATTCGGGCAGGGTTCCTCACCCCGAAACACAAGTTTGTCTGTGTTTCTTCATTTTGTTGTACTTGAAAGACTTGATCAGAATAAATATGGAATATGCACACGTGAAAACTCCACAAAGTTCCATCATAATAAAGGCCGTTCAACAAAAACACATCAATACAAAGCATGACATCATCTCACCTCCAAGAACCGGAGCTCCTGGTCCATCATCAGCTCAGAAGAAACTCACAGAAGTGTTTGTCCTGCTGTCCAGTTGAGTAAAACAGAAGATGGACTTCCCTTCCGCTCTTGCCAACAGAAAATCACTCTGGATTTTTCTCTTCAGAATAAACAGATGTCCACCACACACACACATTTACACACACAAACACCTTCCTGCTCACTTAAAACGGTGCCATTCACAAGTGAAATCAGTCAGCCCAGTTTCACTTGACATCAACGGTCTAATAGTCTAATCTGTGTCGGGGGGTTTCAGTCAGCGGTGATGAATTTACTTAGTTTCTGTGTCAAAATCTAACTATAGAGTGTAGAGGACGAAGTGATAAAACCCATAATTACACCATTGTTTGAAGGGTCCAGATCTGAAATGAAATCAGAAGGAAGTTTAATTTCAAAGAGAGGATTTACATTTAAATAATTCCCATCGTCGCCTCTCTACAGTAATGTACACACAGTTCCCTTTGTGAATAAAACCTTACTCCAGTTCATTGCTCTGCCTTCTGCAAATTCTGCTTTTATTACAATACCATCCATACGTGCTCTTATAAAAACTGTTAACATACTCAACTGTGATCGGCTCATAGCTGCTTAAAGGGCTTACTCACTCAGAAACCGCATAATACCTAAAAATGTTTTCCATTTTAATATGAGTGTGTGTGTGTGTGTGTGCGTGCGTGCGTGTGTGTCAGTTTGCTAACAACGTGTGCATTTGTGTTTATGGAAGCATGTGTTTTGGGGCTGCCTTGCACCTTTCAGCAGAGGCTTACAGCTGTGCTTTGTCATAAACTAGTCCCAAGTCTAAAATGGCGCCTGTGATTCCTTTATGTTACTAATTATTTTTACTTGCAGTCAGTGTGAATATTTAGGTCACCAAGCTGAATTGGAATCACTACTGTGTGATTTTAAGGACCTTTTGCTCACAATGCTAGTAGGACCCATTCACTTACATTGTTTTATGCTAAGCTAAAGCTAAAAGAGTACAGCTGGGTCAGGAGAATGACTGGGCTGGTTACAAATAGTTTTTTTCCCACTTATCTAACTCTGGGAAATATGTCAACAGACAAAATTTAAATTTTGGGTGGAATATTCCTTCAAAGGGGACACATTATAATAGTTTTATGGTCAACAAAACACACGTTAATGAAGATTTTTTTGTACTAAGTCTCTCTCACATAAAGCGATTTCAGCAGTTTCATTACCTTCCAAAATAAGCTGTTCCGGGCTCTGTCACTTTAACATAACTAGCTGGAGTCGGCCACGCCCACACACCTCTGATATTCTGCTATGAGGCGAGGAGCTCAGATAACCAGGATGGGCTTGGGGTAGAGCTGCTGTTTGTAGACAGGAGAGGGGGTTCAATGCTAATTTTCCTCATTGTGATGTCACAATTGGCAATTTTTTGCAATGGTTTGCTTTAGACACATAATTCCTGAACCAAACACTGACAACGGGAATGGACGTTTATAGAAGCAGTAAAGACCCACATGGCAGCACAAAAGGATGCAAAAATAATACTAAAAAGATGCAAAAAGTGAGTTTTGCATGATCGGTCCCATTAAAAGCTGCTGGTAGTGGCTAATTTGTACCCTCCTATATTCTATTGTTTTACTAACACGTTTATAACACACACTCTGCTAAAGCTATTTAAGTTTCAATGGAAAAAAAAATCCAATTTTCAACAAAACTCTTTGTGTTCTTGTATTATCTGAGCTACGGAAGAACAGATAGTACAAAAAATGTATACATTTACCAAGAAAACCCATAACATACACAAAAAAAGGTGATTTCAGTTTTTCATTACTATAAATGTGAAGTCCAACAACAGGATTAGTGTTCGTTTGCTCCCTTTTGACCTGATGGAGCTCAGTCGTCTCCTGGTCTCTGCAGTAGTGTCTGGTCTGCAGGAGGAGATTTCTGCCAACAGCAATAAACTTTAATAATGACTTTCTGAGCTGGGACTTGTTCAGAATAAAATGCATGATTTACTCAGACGACTTATTCAATTTATTGCTTCAGTCGCCTCAAAATCAGAACAACGCAAAAACCCCACAGAGCTTAAAACGTCTGAGTGAAATCACAATAAACCCTAAAACTTTTCCTTTGCAGCAAACTGCAGAAAATCTGCTTGTTTATTATTTCTATGTTTTCTGTGTATTTCAGCTCCAGCATGCAGGCTGTGATGTTATTGGAGGAAAGCATTGTTATCAGACATTAAGGCTAATCGCAGCCTTCGTAGGAACCTTGGTCTGTTTCAGACCTGTACGACCTGAGGGGACTCCTGAGGAGGTGCCTGGCTCCTTGTGAGCCTCCCTGTGACTCACTGGAGCAAAAATAGGGTCAACATAAGCCTGAGCTGCAAGGACAACATCTACATCACTGTGATCTTCAGAGGAAATGAGGATGAAAAAAGAGGGAATTTAAAATTTAACTTCATGCATTAAAGAGATGGATTCTTTTGGGCTTTAGCCTTTTTGTTTCCTGCTACATCCTTTTTTATTTTTTACATTTTTAAGTTTGATCACTGCTCAGCTCACAGGATTCGTGTGTAATGGCTCCCCCTGCTGGCTAAATAATATATGTTCATTTATGGTCTCAAGAACTCAAGACAATAAACATTAGAACTTCTAGTTGCTTTTTTTATTAATTAATTAATAAATGCACATGTGCATCTTTACATTAGCTACGTATATACTAATAACGGTTCATATTCAAATAAATGTTAAAGACAAAAAAACTCTGTTGGTCCTCTGTTTGACACTGTGAAATATTTTTTTTTTTAATTTAAAATGAGGCTAATTATAACACATTATAAGTAAATAATTGTATATGTTGTGGGGAAACTAATAATATTTCAGCATATTTGATTGACATGTTATTAATAAATTGTTACGCCCCAGGCACTCTTAACACTGGTGTTAAATGATCAACTCCAGTGTTGTGAGTTACTATATCAACACTAACACCAGTGTTAAATTGTCAATGCCAGAGGAGTTGTTTTTTTGACACTAAATCAGAGTTAAAGTACCAACTCTCCAAAAAGAGTTAAATTAACTATTACTGATATAGACCCATATGGACCCTTTAAAGCAACATTCCGCAACTTTTACACCTTAAAATTATTCTTTTTTGTAAAGTTTTGGCGTCATACTATCATTTATTATGTTCATTTTCGTACCTGTGATACTGTTGGGGGGTCCCACGTCTGTTTACCGCACTATACAGTTTTTGAGCTCCTGGTCGCCGCAGGATGTACTGACTGGGTGTTGCTTTACGGCACTATATGTTAGGGATAAAAAAAGCACGCGTTTTAGAACGCGCATTATGTCCGTCAAAATACGCGTCATGAACGCGCGTTTTGATGCCAAAGGGTGCAAAAACTCACGTGTTCTAAAAGCGAGCAATATGTCTGCCAAAACGCGCGTCTTGAACGTGCATTTTGGCTAAATCCGAGACCATGGTCTTGAGTCGGAAAAGGGTAGAATGCCTTCTCCAGGTCAGGGACGAGGTCCTGCCCCAAGTGGAGGAGTTTAAGTATCTCGGGGTCTTGTTCACGAGTGAGGGAAGGGTGGAGCGTGAGATCGACAGGCGGATTGGTGCTGCATCTGCAGTGATGGGGGCGTTGTGCCGGTCTGTCGTGGTGAAGAGGGAGCTGAGTCGAAAGGCGAAGCTCTCAATTTACCGGTCGATCTACGTTCCTACCCTCACCTATGGTCACAAGCTTTGGGTAGTGACCGAAAGAACGAGATCGCGGATACAAGCGGCCGAAATGAGTTTTCTTCGCAGGGTGGCTGGGCTCTCCCTTAGAGATAGGGTGAGGAGCTCGGTCATCCAGGAGGGGCTCGGAGTAGACCCGCTGCTCCTCCACATCGAGAGGAGCCAGTTGAGGTGGCTCGGGCATCTGATTAGGATGCCTCCTGGACGCCTCCCTGGTGAGGTTTTCCGGGCACGTCTAACCGGGAGGAGACCCAAAGGAAGACCCAGGACACGCTGGAGAGATTATGTCTCTCGGCTGGCCTGGGAACACCTTGGGATTCCCCCGGAGGAGCTGGCCCAAGTGGCTGGGGAGAGGGAGGTCTGGGCTTTCCTCCTTAGGCTGCTGCCCCCGCGACCCGACTCCGGATAAGCGGGAGAAAATGGATGGATGGATGGATGGATGGATGAATATTTATACATTTGGTTGATTGACAGTCCTGATATTTACCCACCTACCTACCTATCTTGCATATTGATTTCTCAGGGAGTTGGGGTTATTAAGGGTCATTAGATTTGTTTGGACACCGTTTTTGTTTCTGACATTGATGGGCTTCCCTGCTAGGGCTGCTGCCTCCAGTCAGTGAAAGATGAGTATGAAAACAAATGTTTTTTTATTTTTTTTGAATGAAGAAAACTTTGGGTGGAATTATTGAGCTTAACCACCCCCTAGTGGCTGGCTGCAGTACATATTTTATGCCCCGCCCCCTCCATGTAAACAAACAGGACCTGATCATCTTTTCTTTTCTTGATGCTGCTTGTTCAAATTTTAATTAATCTTTATCTTTATCAGTGAATGTGTTCAGGTGAGGAGGCGGGGCTTGTTCACAGATAACACATATGGTGGCTCTAGTAAACAGGCCCCTTTGGCTTCACTTTTCAAGTCAAAACAAGTAGAGACACGTCATCTATTTATTTTTATGCTGACGACGAAGCCCCGTTCAACACAAAAAATATCTTTAATTCAATCTGAATTAATAACATATACCTTTAAAATAACAGTCTGATCAAAGTAATTAAAGCTTAACAAAAACCAAAGAGAGCAACTTTTCTAGAACTGTTGTGTTTTAGTGGACTAATGTTTGTGGGCGTCAGTGAGCTTTTCACAGGTTTTATATCAGGAACTTTGTCAGGAACCTGGTGTGACTCGTTATCTCACACCAGAGGAGGAGGAGGCTGAGCAGAACCGGCCCGTGGTTCTGAGAGAACAACCAATCAGAAACCCGTTCTTAAACGTGTTTAGTGTTTTAATGACAAACTGAAGGTACAGGAAATATAATCAGGTTCATTTAAAGATAAAGGTGGTGTTGTTTCTCCTCCTGTATGTCCATCGCCACGGTAACAGATGGCGATGACAGCACGAGGTTAGTGTTAATATTCAGTGATTGTGAGGGTTGTTGGGCAGCATGCAGGCTGCTGAACCCCGGCAGGAGAGCAATCTGTTCACATTCACAGGTCTGAAGGTTCAGAGGTGTTGATGTAATAGAAAAAAAATCACATTTTGCTTAGAGGGACAAAAAAACACTCTCATTTTAGTTTCTGTTTACAAAAATTACATTAAAAGGGTTCCCTGAAACTAACAGTTGTGGACTTTTTTTAAAAAATAATTTATTCTTGCTTTTTCTTTTTATAAACAAGAATTATCCAAGTGAAATAAATAAAGTTAGTATAAAGCCTCAAACTTGACATGAACCATAGATTTATGAGTTTTATATTTATTTTTTGTGTAAAAAAAAAGAGGAATTATAATATCCCAGAGAAAAAATAAACAATTGTGTAAGGAGTAAAATTAAACAAGTTTAAAACTACACCTGAATGAATTTATTTTAAGATGTTTTTAGACTTAAATTAATTAAAAATAATAAAGCATTTAAATGATTTCTGGGTTTCTTCTTTCCTTTTAGCTTGCTTCATCAAACGTCTAATAATTTAATGAATTCAACCAACTGTGTAAAACCTGGCTTCTGTTTTACAGAAATGTGTTTCAAATATTTAAAAATTTTGAGATAAATCATCATTATAGCAGGGTGTTCCACCAGAAGAAAGTTAACTTAATAAATTAATTTTTGGTAAAAAAAAATTAAACTATTTTTACCTAATTCTTGTAGAGAAATGATAGCAAGCAACCCTGATGTTGTGTAATTCTGCTGTAGAATCCACAGATTGAACAAACAAAAAGGAAAACTGTTAAAACTGCTCATTTACTTACAAGGGGCCGCTTTAGAGGAGCTGAGGAGCCATAGGTTGTAAAACCTCAATTCAAAAGAGATTAAATTCAATTTATACCCAGAAAATGAGCTGAAAGGACCTTCAGGAGCACATACAGGTCACAGAAGGTGGAAATCACACTTGTAATTGAGCAAAAAATATTAGATTTGGTGATTTATGACGTCTCTAAAACAAAAACACCAGCCACAGCCAGAGAGCTGCATCACTGAATGGCAGCGATTACCTCAAAATAAACACAGACACCCCTCAAACCTCTGAGCAGACTTCAATGAAACTGTCAGAAAGTGATCTTCAGATGTTTCGTCAACAACTGATTGATTTTTGGCATCAACTTGATTCAAGATGGCTGCCATAGCTAATCACTATAGCAAAAATAAAAATGGCTCTAGTTCAGTTGGTTTTACAGATATTGAGCCAAAATTTGACACTCGTTCATAACTTACGTTGGCAGTAGACACGTATAGGACTAGATATGACAGGTTTCTGATGAAGGTGCTAATCCTGATACTCTATCTGGATGCTTTAAGGCCAGAAGGGGAGGATTCTTTCAAAGAATACTTTTATTAAAGTTTCAGGTATTGTTAACTACCGATTCGTGCAGAGGGTGATGTGGGTTGTTCATGATGGACGTCAGCTTAGTTAACATTCTCCTCTCTCCCACCTCCACCACAGACTCCAGAGGGCATCCCAGTACAGAGCTAGACCTCCGCACTAGTTTGACAATCCTGTTCCTGTCCCGGTCCATGCATCCGCTCCCCAGCAGGCTACTGCATAGAAAAGTGCAGATGCTACCACCGAATAATAAAAGGTTCTCAACAGAGTCCTGCATACTCCAAAGGACCTCAGTCTCCTCAGCAGGTGGAGTCGACTCTGGCCCTTCTTATACAAGGCATCTGTATTTGTAGTACAGTCCAGTTTATTAATGAGGTGAACACCCAGGTACTTGTAAGAGTCCACTATCTCAATGTCTTTTCCCTGGTTGTTCACCATTGTTGTAGAGGGTGACTTCCTCCTGAAGTCTATGACCATCTCCTTCGCCTCGCTGGCGTTGATCTGGAGAGTGTTGGTCTCACACCACAAAGTCACTGATGACCCCCCTCTGTATTCCTGATCGTTCCCATCTGATATGCATCCAATGATGGCCGTAACATCTGAAAACCTTTTTAGGTGGCACTGATCTGATTTGTAACGGAAGTCAGAAGTGTACAGGCTGAACAGGAAGGGTGCGAGAACTGTGCCCTGCGGCGCCCCTGTGCTGCACATTACTACCTTAGACACACCGTCATGGAGCCTCACATATCATGGTCTCATATACACAAGCTAAAATTATAGCTAAAATTACGTGTTTGTTTTGTTGTTGTTTTTATTATCTGAAAATCAAATATATAGGATCTGAGTTGAACATAACAATCAATTGATGCACTTTTGTAATTGTTCCAGCATCGCAGGACAGTGGTCACATGATTTAAGGTGGCGCTGTACGTTTCAGTTCTGTGAGTGCATGGAGGAAACATCACCTGAACACCAATCAGCCAAAACCAGCCTTAACTTATTCCAGTTTTCCCAATATCGAGCTACAAGGTGTGTTAGTAGCTGAGCGTAATCTCAATGATGCAAACTGCTGTTATATCATTTCTGAAATGACGATAGTGGGTTTAACTTCTCCCAGGAGGTTGTTGGTAAAATCTATTGTGTTTAAATGGGATCTAGAACAGCACGTCTTGACTAGAGACTGGGAGTTACTGGTTTTAGGGGGAAAAAGTTTATAAGCATCAAAACTTGTGGCTCTATTTATAAAATCCACCCAGGCTGATGGTAAGTCGTGTAAAATCCATTTTAAATGTGACTTAATTCAAACTCAAACACCGACGGATGTTTTTCTTTCACATATTGGTGCTCCTCAGCAGGAGGACAAACCGGGGTTTTTTTTCGCATTCACAGATAATACTCCAGACTTTGTGTTAGTCAGTGTTTTTATTCATGCTCGGATAGCTCAAGGCCAGCTTTTTCAAATAAACCATTTAGGGCATTTTGAAACGCGTCCAAGTAGAGGTTTAGAAAAAAAAGAAAATGTCAACAGATCACAGTGATGCTAACTCAAGATCTTCAAATGAAAGAAATCTTTCAGTGAGTGCTGATTTTAAAGCGATGCTTGTTCTTCCTTCAAGTGACTCACAGCGAATTCCATTGAACAAACACTCCCACTCCTCTGACCCTGGGCAAATGGGATTTAACTGAGATATATATGATAAAAAATGTCCCAGAATAACAAGTTACTTAGCAACAGCCGACCAGATCATGGCAGCAGCTGAGAACGAGGAGACGGAGCAGGAGAGATAATGGCCTCAAAGAGAAAGCATACTTCATATTTGAATCATTAGTGTTTAAATTCCAACCTGTTCATAGTTTCCTTGCTGGTAATTAAAGAAAAATCTCTGGTTTTTTGCTTGTTTAATTCAATGATAAAGTCAGTCAGCCCATCCTGTCACAACTTATGACCTCATTTCCTTTTATTATAAATTACATTTAAGCACAAGTCAAATGCATTTTGTATATATTTAGTGCAATTTATTTTATTCTTAACAGCAGTGCAGAAAACAGATAAAAATATAAATTATTTTAAAAAACATGTTTGTTTAACTAAAAAGGTAAAACCAGAATCATTTGACGCCTAAATTCTCCCCTTGAAGGCGATAAAGTTATTGATTTGATGTAGAATGTGTGTGCAGAAACAACTGATTCATGATTTCAGGATAAACTGCACATGAAAATTTTTCTTTTGAAGTAACAATAGATTAGGGTGACCATATTTCCATTTCCAAAAAAGAGGACAGGGGATCTGTGCCTACCGATGACGTCACACCATGGGCGTCGCACCCATGGGGGGTGTGGGTGTTTTAACACCCACGCTTTTTCTAATGAGGAGGTTGAACACCCACACCTTTCCAGCAGTTTTGCTCAAAACTTTACTAACAGTCTGGTCCCTCCGTGTTTCTCTCGCTGTTTTCCCCTCTCCCCCTCCCTGTCCTGTTGATCATTGAAACCTGCACCTCTGCGCACCGGTGTTACGTCAAAAATTCTCGTACGTTCCATCATTGATATGTTTCTCCAGCTGCTCCGCACCTCCCAACTGATAAAATCGCGCGTGCTCATTACAAGCTCCACTCCGAGCGCGCTCTGCTCGTACCACAAGAGAACTACAACCTCGTTGAGCTCAAACATCTTATTTGAGCAAATCCAGTGTTTTAAGTGGGCCCCTCCCGATACGCAGAACACGCGCTCCATGAGGGGCCTCGTTTTGCGCATGAGTACTCATTCTCTCCAAATGCGCAAAAGGTGCATCGCTGCCGCACGCACAGCACCAAATGCCACACAAACCATGTTCGGACCCATTTTTTCCCGGTGTTCTGTCAGAACAACTGGTTTAGAGCTAAAATATTCTGCCAACAAAATGGCTCTAGAACAATTCATATGTAAGCCGAGGTGTTTTTGCAAACACTATAATTAATACTCGTGAGCAGGCTTTGAATTACACAGAGGATTCTGGGGGAGCCCAGTGACGGGGAGGGGGTGGGGGGTCTGTTTGCCTTGGCCCCCAAAATGCCTTGATACGGCCCTGGATGTGGGACTGAATTTCGAAGTTGATCTGAATTGTATCAAATACATAAATATTACACGCTTATGAATTATTGCTTTATGAAGGTCAAAAGGTGTAATGGGATAAATCTACCAACATTTTCATTTTCAAAAACTTTGTTTTGTTTTCTTGTTTTTTATTTGAATATTTATCCTGTCCTGTCTGTCTCTGATCGTCCTGCATCTCCTCTCCATCCACAAGAATAAACTGTTTCCTGGCTTCCTCCTGATTCACCTCGAGTTGCTTTTGAACTAAACATTTAAATGAATCTACCGGCTGAAAAATATTGGAGTGTGCGCTGCGCGGCGGCGCAGGTGAGGTGAAATCACCGGCGCACGGGTGACGCGCTCCAGACACTAATAACAGATACGATCAAAAGACAGAAGTAACACAGAAGATTATATGAACGATCGCGTGTTAATTATATTTTTTGGTGGCGCCACTTTGAAAATGTTACTGTGGCCGTACGCAGGACGCAGCTTCAACAACCAGTCTGTCCTCTCCTCACAAAAGATCCCCGGTGCGCTGAGAGTCCATATAAATAATATAGGTAGAAACAGAATATTTTTTCGGGCTTCCCTGGGTGTGTTGTTTAGGGCTTCCAGCTCCCCAGTAATTCAAACCCGGCTCCTGGATGAAAACCCGGACATTTTCATCAATATAGGAAACCCCCCCGGACGCCCCGGACAGACGGTGAAAAGTGGACATGTCCGGGGAAAAGAGGACGTTTGGTCACCCTACAATAGATAGTTTTTGAAACTTTAAGCTAGAGCTTTAACATTGATCTCNCCTCTGACAGGGAGAAACAGTCTCTATATTCTGTGAGGAGCTGCCAGAGGGCTCCTTGCTCATCACGAGACAGTCCACTACAGTTCCTCTGCCAGACATCCTCCACCACTGCAAATTTGTCATCTTCAGTCAGGGATGCACCTAGGTCAACATGTGGTGGAGTGGGGGACGCACTATATGTCGCAGCCACACAAAGTTCTGTCCTCATCCTCCCATCTGAGGAATCACAGGCTATGGGGTGACCCACTGGGGTTGGGTGTCTCGTGAGTTGAATAGTTTGCCCATTAGCCAGACCAAGGGTGCCATTTTTCACATTGACAACACATTCCAGCATGCACAGCACATCCAAACCCAAAACACAGACCTCGAGATCAACAACCCAGACGCGGCAGCTGATTGGTTTTCCTCCCACCCCCATAGTCACATAAGCTTCCCCCAGCATAGGGGCTCTTTCACCAGTAATAGTCTGAAGTTTAGTTATGGTTGGAGTGACAGTTGTCTCATCTCCCAAGATGTCAGGCCTCACAAGAGTCGCTGAAGAGCCTGTGTCTACCAGAGCTGAGCAGGTCACCCCATTAACGACAATAGGTGCGTACCAGCAGTCCCCGAGCCCAGTCCGGCCCAGGAAAACATCATCCTCAACCCGGCTATCAGTACAAACAACCGGCTGGGCCAGAGTTGGTTCATGTTCTTGCTGGACACATAAGTGAGGTTGACAGGGTCGGGACTGAGAAAAAGGGTGCCGCGTAGTCCCGTCTAGGCGGACCCTGAGGTGTTTCCCTGGTTCTTGGTGTTTTGTGGGCAGTCACGAACCAAGTGTCCAGGTTGTCCACAACCCCAACAGGCCCTCTGACGTGCCCTAGGGCGCCGTTCCTCTTGTATTGTTGCTGCCTGGACCAGTTGGGAAAGCTCTTCAGCCCAGGCGGGTTTAGCCACATCCCGCTCAGCCACCACAGCGGCTCTCACTCGAGGCGGTCCTACCCCAGCTGCGCCCAGCAATTCTCGCTCAGTTGCAAGCTCCACAGCTTCCTGCAGGGACTTTGGGTGGGCTAAAAGAGTCTGGACACGGAGCTCATTGGGCAGCAGCGCTTGGAGAAAATGGTCACGTGCCAGTTCGCTCTGGATGTCAGGGGGCATGTGGATGTAAGTGCGATGTACTAGACCTTCAATGTCATTGGCGAGGTCCCTCAGAGACTCCCCTGTGTTTCGTTGTCGGCTACAGAGCTCAGAGCGCAGCAGGCTAGGAGTCGAGCATAGTCCAAAGCGCCGCTTGAGAGCCCCCACCAAAGCAGCATAGTCATTCCTGTTCTCCGGGCTCAACAGGAGTAGGCTGGATAGAGCATCCCCAGTCAGACACATGGCCAGTTGTAAGGCTTTTTCGGCAGCCGACCACTGCCTAGCCTGTGCTAATAGTTCAAACTGAGCATGGAAGGCCTCCCAGTTAGTTTTACCGTCATATTTAGGTGTTTTCACTGGCGAGGTGAGGGTAACAGGCCGCGTATCCACACATTCACGTAGCTCTGATGCACACTCTTCTCCCACCTGCTGCCGTCGGCCCAGACCCGCTTCAGTTGCCATCCTGGCCGCTGTACTCCTGATCTTCTCCCGGTGGTCTGCTAAAGTCCACGCTCCAGCTCCTCTACGGCGTGTTGCTTCCGCTGCATCCTCCTCCCGCTTCACTTTAGAGGTATCAAATGGCAACATGTTGCTCCGACAACTTCCCCGAGCACAAAAGAGGCTTCCAAGTTAACTTCTGACACCAGTGTGATGTTTCCAAAAGTGAAGAACCAGGCCGTTTTAGTTTTCTGGCTTTTATTTTACTCTTCAACCAAGGAACAGCTCGGCCTCAACATAACTGGGAAATTACCCCTCTATTAACCCCAACACCGCCAGGCAACAAAAACTAATAAACAGCTCCACCTGCTGGCAAGGAGGCTCCTTCACATACAACAAACATTTCCAACCCAGAAAAACCCAACTCAAACAGAACATGTACACAGATCCCAAATGTAAACTGCAACTGACACAAAATGGAATCTCAGTCCGTTACAATAGGTAGAAACAGAATATTTTTTCGGGCTTCCCTGGGTGTGTTGTTTAGGGCTTCCAGCTCCCCAGTAATTCAAACCCGGCTCCTGGATGAAAACCCGGACATTTTCATCAATATAGGAAACCCCCCCGGACGCCCCGGACAGACGGTGAAAAGTGGACATGTCCGGGGAAAAGAGGACGTTTGGTCACCCTACAATAGATAGTTTTTGAAACTTTAAGCTAGAGCTTTAACATTGATCTCAGTGATTGTCCAAAAACCACACTTGATTGTTTTGTGGAGCGGGTAGGTGTTCTAGGGGGCGCTCTTATACCTGCTTTATGGCTGATAGCTGGAGGTTAGCATAATGGTCTGCTGGGTTCCTTATATAGGAAACTTTTTTACTGATTGGCTTAATGAACTATACGTCATTGGAATGTTTACTTTGTGAAGTGCCATGAGACGACTCTTGTCGTGATTTGGCGCTATAGAAATAAACTGAATTAAGTTAAATTAATGTAACGTCCGTAAGTCGTACGTCCAATCAGCAGGACCCTGAGCCGGCTCACATAGAAGGGAACATGGCACCCAATATGGCGTCCCCCAGAGACTATAGACCCGATTTTTTATGTTATGAAGCCACCAATATTTTTCAAGGACTGGACATCATTTTATTCATTTTCAACAACATTCTGATGGATATTTCTAGAAATTAATGATAAAAATTACACATTGTCACTTTAAAATGCATTAACTAAAATGATTAAAATGCCAGCATTAAATCAACATTGGATAATGCTTTTTATGGGAGGAATTTAATATTTTACTCTTAAAACAGTAACATGTGATTTAATTTCATTAGACAAGATAAAGTATTTTACAGTTTAGTCCCTTTATTGGAACATTTTCACAAAGTATTTATTTTTGGAAAATTTTACTTCTAGTTCCGACTGACAAAAACGTACAGGTAGATCTGAAAAGCTGAATATTAAAATAAAAAAAAGTCAATATTTTTTTGTCACTTTTTTCAGAAAGAGAAATATTTCAAGCCCTTATTTTTATAAGTCTGATCATTATGACTTACAGATAATTAAACCATATTCTGTGTCTTCAAAAATCTTAATATTGTGGAAAAAGTCATTATGTTATATTGGAAACTATGGTGTAACACTATGATCAGCTAATTAGCTACAAATCCCCACAAATGTTCCCTGAGCCTCTAAATGGTCTCAGTCTAGGACACACATTCACGGGGAAGACATTCTCCACAAGGGAGGAGAAACACAAAGACTCATCGCTAAAGAAGATATGTGCAAAATAAATTGCTGTAAAGGGGACTATTATGACTGTATATGTCTGAAATACCTTGTGTATAATTTCAATGTTTGGTTCCAGCAGGTAAAAGTATTTTTTGCTAGTAAATTATTTTTGTTTTATGTTGCAAAGCTGTTTTTTTTTCTGCATAAGATTTTGTTTATTATGGCACAAAGGATATTTTTGTTGCATCGCAACTATTGCGAGGTTTGGATGTAATTAGGAGATGCTGTGAGACTTGTTTATAGAGAAACACGCAAACCACACTGTCTGAGCCATCCGCAGCAGCCATCAGCCATGTCAATCACCAGTTTTACAAGGTAATTAGTTATACTTGTGTTGGAATATTATGCATATTTGTGATGTATGGTGTTTAAATTATTTTGTATGTTAATTTAAAATGCACAATACTATAAAGATATTCATCTAGGACCTCCGAGGTGGCACGCGTAAGCACGTTTTACTTTTTTTTGGAATTAAGTGTCTAAAGCTGTTGTTTGTAGTTTTCACAGCGTTTAATAAATAAAGCAAAGCGCCTGTCTTGAGGAGGCCAAGTCAGTGTTGTCTTAAGTTGTAATGGTTGATACAAAACATATTTATGAAGTTCTTCGCATTAAACTCTCTCACCTAAATCAACTTCTTGACAGTTTCTTAACATTCCCGAATGAGCCGTTTCAGAGCTCTGCTTTTAAGAAAACAAGCTGGATCTGGCCACGCCCACCTATCCCCTGCTCAAGCTGCTATAACCTGAGAAGCTCCAATATCTGGGAGGGGCTCGGAGTAGAGCCGCTGCTTCTCCAGCAACAACTCTCTCGTCCACGTGAGAGGTGGTTCTATTCTAGTTTCCCCATTTGTGACATCCCAAACTGGGACTTTTTGAAACAGCTCATTTTAGGAACATAGTTCCTTAAAGGGACTTTATGGACTTTGAAATTTTCATGCTCGCTATCGCCCCCTCAGGCCAAACGTGTAACTGCAGCTTCAATTGTAAGCTCGTGCACGAGGCATGCATGCTGTACTCCTGAATGAAAACAACAGCTGAGTCAGTCCTGCTGCTGATGGCTCTTCTAAATTGTCTTTCAAATCTGCCTCCACACAATTAACAATGTCGAATACAGAATATAATAGAATAGAATAGCCTTTATTGATTTTGTACAGGGTACAGTGTAATTGGAGTGCCACTCCCTTTGGTGCAAAATGTAAAAGAATACAAAAAATAATGCAGAAATGATATAAATATAAAATCAACAATAATATGTGCAAATATACACAGAGTAGCAGCATTAGTTGGGTTCTGTGCAGGCCACTATTGTAAGCAGAATGTTAGCATATTGAGTGAAACTCAAATAGCACATATAATTGTTAGCCTATATAATAATTATAATTGTTATATAATAATTATAATTGTGATAATTGTCAGCTTCATCCAGGCCAATGCAAGGAAGTTGGTCAACCTTCTCCTGTGATGCACACCTATTGCACAAGAAAAATAAATATTATATAATCAGTGAATAGAAAGTGAGAGTGGG
>SSNS01000077.1:789287-796787 GCA_006937985.1 Aphyosemion australe
ACATCAATTACAAAAACATAGGTTATGAATCAAATGATAAAAGCTCTGCATGTTTCTGCATTTACCAAGACTTCTCATAAATGATAACCAGGACTGCTGTATCATTTATTCTCCACATCCAGACACAATTATCCTATCTTCTGTCTCATGAACAGAAGCTGGGATGTTTATGGCCACAAAGTTTTTCTTTTTTGCTCCAACAACACACTCCTCTGGTTATGACGTTTACTTTCTTGTGCTCCTGATCTATATTTCCTCTCCACCTCCATGGATCCACCTGTCTGTCTGCACATCTGACGCTGGTCAGATGCTGCGTGTTGTCAGTCATTGAGGGAACGTGCACGGTGTCGGATAACTCGTCTTTTTTCTCTCTCTCCTCTTGCCTGGGCTGACGGGAGCTGACGGAGCTGTACGCGCGGCGCACATCATCTCCAAAGGCGCATTTGGAGAGGATGTGCGCCGCGCGTACAGCTCCGTCAGGCGCATTTGGAGAGGATGCATCCTAATGCGCAAATTGTGTCCCCTCTTGTAGCGTGTGTTCGGTTCTGCCTGTCGGGAGGGGCGGGTCAGCGGCGCTGGGGGGAATGTGTTTACTTGGAGACGGACATATTTTGCAGAAATCTCAGAGATTTCCACTAATAAATGAGCGGTAATGTTACCGGTACTCATCCTACCCTGGAAAAAAAGTCCCAGTGCGCTGAGAAGTAAAAATAAGAATAAAACTAATATTAATATCCTGACCAGCACTGACTCTGATGGAGACGCTAAACAAGCAGCCTAAAAATGTTCCTATGACATACGTAAGCCCCCGGTTTGCTTTGAAAGCACCCACAACCCTTACCCCACACCATAGCCGCGGGAACATATTTTCAGCAGGGGGTGCTGAAAAAAAAAAGCTCAGCTGCGCTCAACTCGTTATGTCCAGGTGAATCATAGCGTGTAGTATAGGCATTGATACGAGTCTCATTATTAGAAAGAAGACACCCTCCAACAGTCTTGACGCGCTGCTTATAAACCTACGACTCCTGTCTGCAGTTGACCAATGAAAACACACCTTTGGGACGCCGCAGCAGCAAGACTCCGCCTCTCTGAGTTTCTGTTTCAACCTTATGTTTAAAATGCGGATTATAAACTACACACCAGTTTTTATTTTTGTTAATAGCCCAAATAAAACCGGAGTTATACTAAAATAATTCAACTAAGAATGGGTTCAGTAGCGTTTTGTTGCTGAGGGAGAGGATGCTGCTGCGTGATCTGACAGCAGGTGTCAAAAGGGCTGAGGCGCTGTCACGGAGCGGAGAAAACACTGAGACAGATATTTATGGCAAAACTTTAGACATTGGAGCGATCTGTGACAGATAGATAGTTACTTCCCTGTAGTTTAGTGTTTTTTTATGTATATAGGAGGATGAGGAGGATGGATGTCCAGCAGACAGATCAGCTGTTTAGCTGGAAGACGGGAAAAGGAGACGCGCAGCTGGAGTCTGAGGCCAAAGCGGATCAATTCTTCCTCTTTGAGGAAGATGAGCTGGGTCATGAGCTGACACTAAAAAGTGTTTACTGTGGCGCTTTTTTCTCTTTTTAGCGTTGTATTGCTTATCTGTAACGTATGCTTTTTGGGGGGTGCGCTCGTGACATAGCACGTCCTCTTGGAGCGAGACGTCGTGCAGTCTGGCTCACTGAAAGGTTGCGCCGTTCAGTGTGGCACCTTTCTGGAGTTCTCACAGTGTGACATGAACAGTGTCCGTGGCTGGAGGACTATAAAGATATGCAACAAGCGTTTTATTCATGGACGGAAATGACGGTAAAATGGGTTTAGAGGTGGTGAGTGCACGAAGAGGTGGAGGAGAATGAGGGACAAGTTTGTTGGTGTTAAAAAGTCTCTGAAATACAAAAAAAAGCACAAAATAAACTGTCAATGCACTATCTTGGACCGGATACATGACAATATACCCCAGAACTTACTGTTGCTGCATATCCTTTTGTTTTCTCGAGGCTTCCCAAAAAAGGCTATAATCCGCTTTTTTGCCATAGTGGTAAATAAATATTTGAGGTCACCAGCAGGGGGTGCTGCAGCCCCTCCAGCACCCCTACTTCCCGCGGTACTGCCCCACACGTATTTAGTAATAATTTCTTACCTGTCCAGCAACAATGATGCTAACTGCGGGTCTTTTGTCTCAGCATTTTCCACTTCTCAAATGCCGGCCGGACCGATGTTTATCCTCGTTCTTTGTCTTCGGCGACCAGACTCGAGTTTTGCCCTTTTTGTCGCGCTGGAATACACTCTTGGGTTCCTTGTCTTGTTTGGGGTCTGGGCTGGAGATTCGCTGGTGCTTGAAGCAGCTCTCTTCTTGTTCTTGGCTGAATCAGCTACCAAAACCACCTCTCGCTCTACCGCTAAGCTACAGCTAGCAAACAAACGCTGCGGGCGCGTGAGCGCGCATGACGTCATGCTGCCTCTGGAGGACACTGGGGAAGCCCTCTTGCTCGACCCGAGCAAGATCTTTTCTGTGAGTTTACAGGCCTACAGAGGCAATCACAGTGAAAATGCCAGGGCTCATTCTACAGGACCAGGGCATTGCAGGAGAATGTATGAGGAATACATTTAAAATTTCTATACTTGTATTAGCTGTTAAACTTCCATAATGTCCCTTTAAACCAAATCCTGACAGAAAATGGAAGGATGAGGTTTTTCACGTTTGGAGTGTTTATAGAGGCAGTAGAGACTCACATGGCAGCACAAAAGGATGCAAAGGGTGAGTTTTACATTTTATGTCCAATTTAAAAATGGATTCATTAAGACAGTGATTGTTGATCAGTGTTTCTGTTGTAAAGGGAAATTTCACTAGCTTTTTAACAAACATCCTTTTATTCCCTTGCAGACAATATCAAAGCAAACTCATGTTTGAGGAAATACTTCACGAGGAAGCACTTTGCATAAGTTCTTCTTATCAAAACTCCCTTCTGCCACATGTGAGTCTTCAGGATTGAGTGGGATTAGACTTCATCTGACTGTTGGTCCTCTTTCTGAGGGATCTGTTAGCAGCTGGAAACTGCTTTGCATAAACTGAAAGCAGCAAAGTACTTAAATGTTGGGAGCGTTAGCTGTCAGACTTTCTTCTCCTGAGAATATAAATACGACTTCAACATGAAAACATCAAAAAGAATGAATATTTTGTCTGATTGTAAAGGAAACTGACTGAATTTGTTTTATGTGTGTCATAAAGATCAAAAACTAATTTTCTAAAATAAAGTAATAAATCTAGAATTATGTATAATAACTCTGGTAGAAATATATTATTTAATGATCCTGCATTTAAGGCAGGACAGGTTATTTAGTTGATTTCTGTCTGAAGAATTTTTAAATAAAGTAAAATTATTTTACATAAAATTAATTAATGTAATGTATGAAATGTAAATGGACAAACTAACAAGGATAGAGGGTAGTAATACAGCTCATTACGTAAAGGGGTACATAGAGGGTAAGTATAGGGTACAGTGTAAGCAAAGGGTACTTACAGGATATTTATGGGGCTGCAGATAGAGTAGGCACAGGGTACCAACAGGAGCACATACAAGGTAAATACCAGGTACTTAAAGGTCTCTTACTGAGAAACCATGTTCTTGTTCTTTTTGCATTACAATCTGAGTTGCACATGCATGTCGAATGTGGAAAAAAATGGCTTCAACCCCTATTTCCTGCATTAGCCACAGAAAGGAAACAGATGGAGAAACAATTGAGTCCGAAAAAGCCATTTTCTTCTACGCCTCGGAGGAAATTATTGGTGGAAATAACATGGCATTTTTTACCCAAGAAACTGTGTTTTACAGTATTCTTAGTTTTGTTAATGAAGGCAGCATAAGTGTCACATTGCTGTAAGCCAATCAGATGGATGACGTTTGCATATCATGAATATTAATGAGTAAGGCCCTGTCCACACGCAGCCAGGTATCTCCCAAAACGAAGATATTTTTCTACGATTCGGCTTGTCATCCACACAAAAACGCAGATTTCCGCAACCAAAACGAATCTTTTTAAACACTCTGACCAAAGTGAAGATTTGCGTTTTCTCCGTTTTAAGCTTTTCTGTGTGGACAGAAATAACCGGAGTTTTAGGTTTCACAACGTCACTGTCTGCGACAAAAATGCTGATGGCCCATGTGTGACCTGTGTTTACAGCATGGATGACCTCAGAGCTGTGCTCGCGTTAAAAATCGTCCAAGCCCTTTTTGACGTTTTTTGACTTTCTACTCCAAAACTACATTTAGGAGCAATTCTACCTCCGTATCGGTCCACACAAGCGAGCTAGGCGCCATGTTTCATGTTTTGTTGAAGTTGAGCAGGAAGACAAAATGGATAGGATTCAGGGAACTACTGCCACCTACAGGTCTGGCATGCCCATGGATGTGCTTAACAATGCACTTATGCGGGTACGTGTGGATGGAGTATTTTCCAAAAACGAGGTGGTGTGGACGCTATTTTTTGGGAGGGCTACGTGTCACGAAATTGGCTGAAACTGAATTGAGCAGACACCAGCGTGAGTAGGAATGTGGCATTATTGTTATGACCCACACGCGGATTGAACTGACGCTGGGTTTTGAACAGACAGTTTAATATAGGAAGTTGTGGCGCGCAGCTCAAATGGAGACGACCGCGCATGTGGTTACTCGTGGTTGGATGACTTCTGGCTTGAAGAGCCGGATGGCTCAATGATGGATAGGCTGGATGCTTAAAAGGTTCAGTAGTCTGACAGTTCTGGAAACACGAATCAATGATTGGGCCCTGATTAGTGATTCCCACTTCCTCATATACTCCCACACTGATCACGTGGGGCAGACATCCGGTGCGGGGCATGATGGGTAGAGGGGCATGATGGGTAATGAAGTCTGGATGGTGGACTGAGGGGAATGAAGGCTGGTTTCTGGTGAACTGAGGCAAGTTTGGGTCTGGACTGGAGGAGGACTGGGGTGCTCAGAACTAAGAAGGAGGTAGAGGTGCCAGGATCGTGACACTACGTGTGGACAAGGCCCAAGACTCGTAATGAGTACCAGAGCATTTTTTAAACAGAAAACAACTAACAAGAGTTTCAGGCATACTAGAGATACTAGCAGCTGCTTCTCAGCCCAGAAGATGTTGCTATCCTTCTCAGAAGAGGAGCGACCATAAAAGATCTAAAACCAGAGTGAGCTTAGGCCATCACTGGACATGGTGCTGGCTGGTTACTTCACGTATCGGCAGCAAACCTGGCATCCTGATGGCTGGAAACCTTATTCTATTGTTGCAACTACAACCTCCACACACTAGATGTCGCTTTGGTGTTCGTGTTCCATATTCCACCTTTAAGTACAATCAGGTCCCCCAATAACTAACCTGTATGTACCCCAACATACAGTATATGTGCTTAAGTTGTATCAGACACAATTTAAAGCTACAATGGCAAATTTGAAAAACAAGCTAGCTTAAAACATTTTTTTCGTGCCTCTTAACAACGTTCTAACGTAGTATAGCTATAAATATTTTGTGGAGATAAAAAAAAAAAGAAAAAATTTAATAAAGTGGTTCTCTCGCATTTGTCTAAAATCCTCTGCCATTAACAAAGCTTGGACCGAAAGCAACCATTGGACCATCTGGTTGCTGGTCTCACCGCACCGCCGCACTTCCCTGGGTCCTCCATTCATTACACACTCATGTGTATATCAACAGAACACCACTGGTGTGAAAGGTTCTCCGCTCAATAATATCAGAGAAGGAGAACCAGCCGGCTGCTACCACTTCAACTTTAGGACAAACTACCAGAGTCCCAAAAAGAAAAACACCATTTGAAGTCACGGACAACAAAAGACATTTGGACCTAGAAAATGGAGACTGGTGTTTAGCAGTATCTCGTTTCCTCTGGCAATGCTGGTTTCCGGTTCCAGCAGAAGCGTCTCAGGGAAGATACCCGAGGGGATGGGTGAGTGTTCCGTGACCGTAACACGAGTTTGTATGTGATTGTTTTGTGGTTGAATTTTGTACATGTATTTAAGTTGTTCTTATGTAACTCTGCGTACTATGTATACCAATGAGTAAACTCAATATTTGTAACAGTAAGAGAAATGGTAAATGGTAAATGGCATGTATTTGATATAGAGCTTTCGTGAGTCCTAGAACCCCCCAAGACGCTTTACAACACAATCAGTCATTTACCCATGAGCTAAAACGTAGCCACAGCTGCCCTGGGGTGCACTGACAGAGGCGAGGCTACTGAAAACAGGCGTCACCAGTCTCTCTGACCACCACCAGCAGGCAACGAGGGTTAAGTGTCTTGCCCAAGGACACAACAGCAGCATTCTCTACCAGGAGCCGGGATCGATCCTACAACCCTCCAATTATTGGACAACCCGCTCTACCTCCTGAGCTACTGCTACCCAAAAACCCCAACATTAAACAGGAAGTCTGAGTTTTCAACTCTAGTACTTACGATGTAGCTTTGAATCTGATCCCCAAACAGTTTAACAGCTAAAGCTTCAAGAATGTGATGAAAACATCTCACAACAACAAGTGACCCTTCTAACCCTCTGGAAGGAAATTCTAGGGGTTCATATATAAGTAGCTCATATTACTGAAGCTCTTATTACAGTTTAAAAGCTTGGTACTTTATACTTTTCTGTTTAGGTTACGAACGCTCCTCAGAAGAGAGGTTAAATGTCTTTAGGGAGGCTAGGAAGTCCTAACCCTAACCTAAATCCAACCTTCTTTTTGTCACTCAAAAGTATTATCAGACAATAAACTATCTATAATCAAGGATTTCTCATTAATGGCCTTACAATAAAAACATTAATTCTTCTTTAAAAAAAACAATAAAAAGGATATTATCCGCTTTAATATAAAAAAATCTATAAATTCTTAAAATAAATAGTTTGAAACAAACTAAAGTACAACTGTTTTACAAAACCGTTTTGCCTGAAACATCTTAAAATTATTTTAAAATCTAAGAAATTTGTGCTGTTTAGGTTTGATGACGTTAAAATGAAGTGACTGGTGGAGTGCGTCTATGATACTATATGATTCTTTGCAGATGATGAACTGATTTATCCAACAGTTAAACCAGAAGATCTTCATCATTTTCCTTTTAGATAGGAAGTGTTTTGCATCACAGTGAATTCAACTAAGAAAGTTGGTTTAAGACTAAAACCAAATCCTCATAATCTTTAAGCAACTCAGGTTTGTGTTGTTTTGTCAGAAACCTTGTCGAATGAAACCCACAACGCTAAGCGATCCGTTCCTACCTTTGAGTCTTTAATGGGCTGACACTCGATCTGATGGGAGACGGAGGCAGTTTGGTTCATCTTGGCTCTCCAGAACCTCCTCCAGTCTGAAACTGAGATTATCAAACGGTAAAATCCTGAAGGAGCAGCAGGGTGTTGAAGTTTCCTCTCACTTCCTCCTGATGCTCCTGTGCTCTGAGCACAAATCAGACTGAAGCTTCAACAGATGCAACACATTTAAATCTACAATCT
>SSNS01000077.1:801787-988152 GCA_006937985.1 Aphyosemion australe
GGCCTGTAATTTCCATCATGTGTACCTCAACTATGAGAGACAAAATGAGAAAAGAAATCCATAAAATCACATTGTCTGATTTTTAAAGAATTAATTTGCAAATTATGGTGGAAAATAAGTATTTGGTCTCCTACAAACAAGCAATATTTCTGGCTCTAAAAGACCTGTGACTTCTTCTGTAAGAGCCTCCTCTATCCTTTAGTCATTACCTGTATTAATGGCACCTGTTGGAACTCGTTATCATTATAAAAGACACCTGTCCACAACCTCAAACTCCACTATGGCCAAGACCAACGAGCTGTCAAAGGACACCAGAAACAGAATTGTAGGCCACCAGTCTGGGAAGACTTGTTGCTTTTCGATAGTACCGCTGGGCTGCCTCAGGACCAGCAGGAACACGAGGCGTTCCAAATAATGTATGTATGTTTCCCAAAGCTCTCCGCTCTACACACCCCTCACAGAGCGACCCTCAGGGAGACCCCCCATCCTGACAGGCTCACATCTGTTGTGACCACCTTCCTCAAGAGAACCATCCCTAAAGGCACGCCCCGTGCCAAGAGGGAGAGGTGATGCCAGCAGCGAAGCTTCATGACATCTGAGATGTTTTTCCTGAGATCTGCTTTAGCCACTCCTCCAGTTTGGGGGTTACTGCCCCGAGTGCCCCGATGACCACGGGCACCACCGATGTCTTCACTCTCCAGGTTTTCTCAAGTTATCATTTGAGACCCTGGTACTTCTCTAGTTTCTCATGTATTTTTTTCCTGATGTTGCCATAATTTGGTATTGCCACGTCAACCCCAACATCAATCCTCTGTTGTTTGTCCACCACCATGATAGATAGATAGATAGATAGATAGATAGATAGATAGATAGATAGATAGATAGATAGATAGATAGATAGATGATAGATAGATAGATAGATATGGATGGACTGATAAATAAAAAAAATTATGTAACAGCAATATATAAATAAATAAAATTGGCCCTTGCCACCTTTAAATCCTCCACTAGAAGGTGGTAGACGTGTACAGTATTTGGTTCAGGCAGGTTTTTAGTATAATCAGCCTCTAAATGCTCTCTTGAGACATACTTTAACCTCAACATGCTGCTAATTTTAGCCCAAACTCTGGTCTTTATACACACACCATGTTGCCATCTGTTGAATTGGCCACGAGTACACACACCAGCATGGAGAGTACTTCTTGAACATTTGGATTGTCTCTATTGGTCTGTTGTGTGGGCTTGTGTGGGAGCTCAGCTAATCGCCCTTTAATTATTTGAATTGGTTACAAACTGCACCGTTTTTTTCTTTGTTTTATTAGGAGACATCTGTGCTGCTAAAACTGAATTCATATTTAATTTTATGTTAGAGATGAGAACACAAGACTTTCACAATGTTTGTTTTCTTAAGTTTACATTTGTAAAAAAAAATCAAAATACACATTTAGAGTCTCTGTAAAATATAACAAAATCATAAAAAATATTGTTTCCTTTTGTCTCCCATGATATCCATGTTTACACCGTGATGAGGCAAAAAGAAAATCCCCAAGAGCCCTGCAGGCTGACGTAAGGGTGGATACATTTACACCAATGAGAACTGAGTTAGCATAGTCCAGTCTGGAGTGATAAATGTGTGAATAAGAGATTCCAGCTGCGGTCTCTTAAGAATGGGCTTTAATCGTGTTAGGCGACAAAGCTGGAAGAAACAAGAGCTTACAGTGGCGTTAACTTGTGCGGACATTGACAAATCGGCATCTAGCTTAGTAATGTAAGTTAAAAGTAATGTTTCCTTTGCTAAAAGCGTGTAAAGAAGCAGGGAAGTGATCAGTACTTTCTGTCAGTGATGAGATCTCTCTGATGAATGTCTCAGGAGAGGGTTTCCAGCCTCATTTTCTTCTAGATCCTTGTTTTCAGGGACCCAACATTGAGGACCTTCTTGTTTTGTTTTTTTCCTGTTGGGAGTTCAGGCTCCCTCTCATCGGCTTCATCTGGCCGATGCAACTATGTCGTCTTGGTGAGGGAACTGGTGGTTTTCTGCCTCTGAGGCTGGAACCAGAGACCCTTTCACCTCTAGGTGATAGTTTTGAGGGAGCTGAGGACCCTGCAACTCACTGATGGTGATTAATCTATTCTTATGGACTAAAGAGCAAGATGAGTAACGTGGAGACAAACCAGAGGATTGCAGGCGATCCGTCTTTGGAATAACTAACAGTGAAAAAGTGGTTTCAAATTGATCAAATAATGACATTTAAAACGTTTAAAAGGAGTAATCTGAACCAATCAAATCACAAATTAAAAGAACAAAAGGACTACTTACCACAGGGGTCCCCAATCCTGGTCCTGGAGGGCCGCTATCCAGCAGGTTTTGTGGTTTCTCTGCTCAAACACACTTGATTCAGTGGTTGAATCACCTGTGCAGCAGCTCATCAAGCTCTGCTGAAGCCTGCTAATCACTTGCTAATTGAAATCAGGTGTGTTGAAGCAGAGTTACAACTAAAACCTGCTGGATACTGGCCCTTGAGGACCAGGATTGGGGACCCCTGACTTACCATGTCTCGGTCTTTTGAGTGCAAAAACAAAATCCAAATTCTCACCAGGTTGGAGGGAATAATATTTCTGAGATTTAGAAATATTTTGTAGGCTGATAAAAGAGCAGAGATGGGAGACAAAAGGTTTAAACATTTGAAGATTGAACATTTTCTAAAAACGCCACAGACCTGCTCACGAAAACTGTCAGAGCGAAGACTTCAGCGGATACTGGCATGACGGCAAAACCAGAATCTCTCCGGTTCTGCTCTGATCCGACTGTATTTACTGGTGTAAGCTGTCGTCTGAAAAACATACATGAAATGTCAGGAAATGCATCAACATTACTTTTGAATAAAACTTAGGAACAGATCATTTTAAGTGTTAAAGAGGACCTAGAATGCAGTTAATCAACAATCTAAAACAGAGCTTTGAGCCTCTAAAAAGCATCAGAAATGTTCTTTAGGCTTTCCTCTGTCCCAGGAGCCCTGATGCAGGCCATTCTAAACCCCCTAAACCAGCCTTGCTGTGAAAAGAGCTGTTGACTCCTCCCACTCGGCCAGGACATGAATATGATAATGAGCTGCTTACTGATTGGTTGGTTTCTCCAGAAGGCCTCAGACACTGGAGACATGCAGGTTTGAGGAGGCGTGGCTCCCCCTTATGACGTGTTAAGGAAGACTTTCTCAGAACAGAAGTTTTTCTCTCGTCTTTTTCAACTTTCTAATTTATATAAAAAGTAGTTCACACACGGCTTTGACTTTATTGTATGCTGCTGTTGACCACCCAAGTTGTCTTTAATCAACAACAACAAGGAAAATGTTGATTTACATTCTAGGTCCTCCTTAAACTAATTATCTGGTTTCTTTAAAAAAGCAGAAAACCAACATCAGGGTTATCTCATACTTTCTTTGACACGATATCATGCATCCTTTTTATGTCTGCAGCCAGAAACCTTTTCTTCAGTCGAGCCGCCTCCTTCTCATCACTGACATAATAGAGACCAAAGCATGAGATATATAAACAAACACTTTGTCATGACTGCAGACATTAGGATGGATAGAAAGGCAGTTTCCTTCTTAATGGAAAAGAGCTTCATTAGTTACATTTGTTAGATTAGCTGCTGCACTCACTGTGACTGTTTATGTAGTTTTAAGACCATCGGATACTAACCCAAGACTCAGATTCATACATTTAGCCTTTAGGCTGTTGAAGTGTGAAATATCTGAAAATATAATCGTGTTTTACATTTTTTTTCCTTGTATGATTTTGTAAATTTGTTGGAGTTGTCACAGGATAAAAATAACAAATCTGACTTTTAAGTTTAGTCACGATGGCAGCTCATTTCTACTATTCTAAAAATGCTTTAAGTCTTAAATCTGATATACTATGTTAGAGTTTTAAGATACTGACTCATCATTTTCATAAACCTTTATGATTATGAGATAAATCTAAATTAGGGAATACCAAGTCATAATTAGGAAATACTCAATGATAGTTATGAAAGACTAAGTCATCATTTTAAGGCATTAACCAGTAAATATGAGGTCATTTATCATAATAATGAAATACTAATTCATATTTTTAAGATATTAAGTCATAATTATGAAATACTGAGTCATAATTTTAAGATTTTAACTGCAGTCAACAATCCTGTATGTCTCAATCATCTGCTCAAAGCTGCACACCTCAAAGCGCAATACTAATCTTGGCCAGTAGATGACAGTAACACGACATTCAAATTGAATTAGATACCCTGTTTAAACAATACAACCTCACAAAATGAGAACAAATGAACACAATTTACAGCGACAGCTATGATTTCAGCTCTATATTAAAGGGACACTTTGCAACTTTTTTTATATTTTTAAATCATTTTCTTGAGCCAGTATGTGGTAAAATGACCCTTTACAGGGACAATGAAAGGCCACCCAGACCCTGTTGCACTCTGTGGCCAGAATATTCCACTTGCAACTTCACAGTTGCCGGTCCGGTCTTTTGAGCTTGACATACCTGGTGCTGCAGTCTGCTTCCAGCATGTTTCCTGTCATAAAAAAGCCATTTCAAACATTCTACAATGATAGTTAGGAATCACATAACTCCTCCACATTTACCAATTTTTGTTTTTAAAACTGAGTTTATGTTGTTACTACTTACAAATACTTTCTTCATGTCTTCCAACAGGGACGAACAAAATTACGTTAAAGTTTACAAAATATAGGTCAGAAAAGGACCACCTGTTCACTGACCGCAGGAATGCCTCTACTCAAGACAATGAGTGAGTTTAAAAATATAAGAAGGCATGAAACATTAAACTGTATATTTAGCATGTATGTCTTTTGCAGTGAAAATATCAAAATGATGGATTTAGATGGAAAGGTGACCCCACAACAGCACAAAACAAAGTGAGAAAACCTGAAGAAAAAATACAAGGTACTTGGGTTGACAATGGGCTCTATGCACGCTCCAACTTCTGCATTCCACATAAGACCGCACTCCTATTTCTGGTTGTCATAAGTCGTCGGTGAAGCTGTGACATGGCTGAGAGTTTGGAGTCCACCCGGTGCTTACTGGAGTTACCAAAAGTTACAATCAATGATGTACGACGAATGTTCTCTTTGTTTAGATGAAAAAAAAGAATAAAGTGGTTCTCTCGATTTTTAAAAAAAAAAACCTCTACCAAAAACACACGTCCGACCAAAAAGCCATAAGCAACTGACCTCCAGGAAGCACCGGGTGAACTCCAAACTCTCAGCCATGTCACAGCTTCGCTGACCACTATGGCAACCGGACATAGGAGTGCGGTCTTATGTGGAATGCGGAAGTTGGAGCGTGCATAGAGCCCATACAACGTGCCTTTGTCACATGTTATATTAAAGTATGATTAAACTTTGTTAGGACTCATCACTCCCAAAAACTGGATCAGGGACACAGGCGGACACCATGGATTTGGAAAGTTACAGCAAGGAGGACCAAGAAAAATCACCGGAAAATACAACAAAAACGAGCAAACATGTACGAAAATTGTGCTACACGCATATAGCATCCGTGAAGCATGCGCAGGTACAGGATTTTATGTTTACTCGATGGAATACTTACAGAGAAGCCATCACAAAGTGGCTTTGATTGAGAGTCGAGCGTCAGCAGAAGTGTATCAACATTACCGTGATATAGAATTTGAGAATATTCCCGACGACGCTGCCTTTCATCCCACCTGCTACAGACGTTTTATTGATGAAACGCACGGAGCAAGCTGAGAAACGCATTGCACATGAGGGTGAGACATCTGAAAACACAGAGGAACACGTGGATGTGCTGCAGGGTGTACCCGCAGCAGCACAAAAGAAACTCCAAAGGAAAAACTCAGGTCGAGATCAGGCCTGCCAATTCCTTGTGCTGGTCCTATGCTTCCAGCCATGTGCATAATCTGCAAAAAAGCTGAGAAGTACGTTATTGTTCATGGAAAATGCCAAAGAGCACATTTGGTTCAGGCTGAAAATTTTTCTGCTGGTAGGTAACTTTCTCTCTCTCTCTCTCTCTCTCTCTCTCTCTCTCTCTCTCTCTCACACACACACACACACACACACACACACACACACACACACACACACACACACACACACACACACACACAGAGAGAGAGAAATGTAAATGTGAGAACAACATAGTGGCTCTCATCATTTTCCTGCACTAACTGAAATTTTATTTATAAATTGAAGGCCAGTTGCAGAAAGCTGCTGAGATCAAGCAAGATGACAGCATTATGTTGCACATGAAAGACAAAGATTGTGTCTCTGGAGGTTCAGTACCACAAATGCTGCTACAGACAGTGGCCATCTTCCTGTCTAGATCCACATCAACAACAGACAAATAACAGTAAGTTTGGTATTAAAATGATTGTTGTTGCTGTTTTTGTTATTGCATTTGTATTCATAATTTCCCTTGATGTATTTCATCAAGCAATTTACTTTGTTGCCTATCTGAACTAAGCCAGTTGTACTTTCATTTTAGCTCTGTGTGTGTGTGTGTGTGTGTGTGTGTGTGCGTGTGTGTTTGTGTGTGTGTGCGTGCGCATATTGGATGGGATTGGGGGTGGGAAAAGGGAGATAAGGGATCTTGGATGCTGATCTGTGGGGGAGGGGTGGAAAATTGACTATTGTGTGGTTGTTTTTAATTGTACAGCGCTTTGTGTTGCACTTATTGTATGAAAAGCGCTTCATAAATAAAGTTTGATTTGATGAAGTATCTTCTGTCTGGGTTTTGTGTTTTCAGAAATGAGCCCAGCTTTGATGTCGGGTACAAGATCTTCTGCGAGAGGATCATTCGCCAGAGACTGATTGTGAACCAGGAAGTGCTGAGAATGAACCAGCTGACGAGGTCCTTTTCAGATCTGGTAAAACAACATGAAGGTGTTGATGCTTCAAAATACTGGTAACTGTAATAAGTTCTGCTACAGACTATTTCAGTATTTTCACACAGTTTTGCTGCAGTTCACGGTCAATTATTCTTAAACCAGTGAGACACTCCCACCATCTGTTCGTACAGTAACTTTTCAGCGTGTTGGGGGATATTAGAAAGTGTTAAACAGTTTTAAAATATGTCAATTAAAGGCCAATGTGAATATTTTCTTATTTGAATCCTTATAACAAACTTTTATTCTATTTATGTTTTTCATAAATCTGTGCATGACAGTCCTGCTGACATACAGGAACACCTTCCTGTCTCGCATGTGCCCTTCCTGCAACCACAGTGAACTACCTGCATTACACGGTCAGGGGCAGGATTTCTAGTCCAGGTAACTGTCAGATTACCATCCTCAATGTGCCATCCATTACCAGCAGGTGAGGGGGCACAGCACATATCTTTAGCCTCATTATGGCTGCTTGTTTGCCCTTTTGAAGTGTTAATACAGGGCATCATTTGTAGGGGGGATAGATAATTCTGGCAAAGCTGATGATGCCATGCAGAATGCTTTGTATCTCGCTTCATTTACATTTTGGGCAGTTGGTTGTTCATACAGGTGGCATACGTATTTGCAGAGTGTTGCAAAAGTGGATGCATCCAAGTTGAAGTTACTACCCAAATTTGTAAATGCAGTCAGATACTCTGGTTTTTTCACAAGCAAGAGAAAATGTCTTTCTTTTGCCCTTCCAGCACTTGTAGAGTCACAACCTGAAAAGGTATGAATCATGCTAGCAAACAACATCACAGAAGGGACGGGTGCGATGAAAATAAAAATCTTAATTTTTAGACACAGCACCAGTGCAACGTCTTTTCAACTTCCCCCAAAACTTTATTGAGCAAATGTATTTGTTTTTGTGTAAGGAAGATGCTTTTTGCTGGCGCACAATGTGGTTAATTTAGAGAAACCAGCAAAGACACAAAGGCAGAAACGGTCCAAAGTTTGGGATCAAACGCGGCCTAGTGGTATGAGTGTCCGCCCCGGGACTGGGAGATCAGGGTTCGATTCCCGGTCGGGTCATACCAAAGACTTTGAAAAAATGGGACCCAATGCCTCCTCGCTTGACACTCAGCATTAAGGGGTTGGATTGGGGGGTTAAATCACCAAATAGTTCCCAAGCGCAGCCACAGCTGCAGCTCACCGCTCCCCACGGGTATGGGTCAAATGCGGAGATGTAATTTCACCAGTGTGTGATGAATACTTGGGACTTTAATGCGCAGCTACGGGCAGATTGGCTAATGCTAATGCTAGCACACCCATGATCTAGTGGGTTTCCGAAAAAACACGAGGATTTCTTATGAAACAGAAATGTCCTAACTTTACTTGAGACTTGCATAGCTTAACTTGGCACTTGACTCAAGAGTCAGTGCGTTTACATGAGCATCTAAGTATTTAAAGTTATAAACTGGGAGCCTTTATACTAGTTTTCATGTACGTTAGAAAACCAAACTCTCAAATGAAGTTCCTTCCACTCCGGTTCAGTAGGTGGCGACATGCACCCTTTCGTGTCGGCATTCTTCCGGTTAGCTTATAATAACACAAGTAGTAAACTAACACTGGTGGGAATGAAGCAGACAAAGTTAAAACAGGATATGCACAATGGCCGAAGGAATGGACAACAACAACTCTGCAGCACAGCTTATTTGGTACGTACTGTACTGTTTGATGGTGTTACTTTGTGGCGATGATATTATCAGAAGACAGCTTCCGCGGTGTCGTCACGTCCAGAAGTTACCGGTATCAACTCAACTGAGACGTTTACATGCATATTCAGTCTGTTTCCTGCTGCATTATATGGGTGCTTCAGCACGATTAGAACCAGTTTGCCACTACGTGGCTGCACTGTACTGGACTCCAGCTGAGTCTCGGCCGCAACTCCACCTGGCTCAACCACTCACTTGCCGATATGACACGTTAGGGCTCAGAGCCGCTCGCTTTCTTGAAAAAACGTCATCCTCCCCCCATTTTTCTAATGATCATGGTGGACAGGAAATCTTCCAGCCTGCTGCTGCTTCTGAGTCTGCTTGTTCTCCTGAGGAGTAAGTCTGCTTTGTTTGTGTGCTCGTGTGCATGCTTGTTAACGACTCGTTTTTAAATTCCAAGAGCACACGCGGGGGCGTTGAAGGGGGTGCTGTCAATCATTGCCTCAGTGCCGCTCTCTCGGTCCTCCGCGACGCCTTTTTTCGAAGTATTTTTCTATCAGGAAGTGTGGTTAAAATACCTAGGGTGTTTCTCACCCTTCAAAAAAACGACGTCAGTCTATTTAGGGCAATAGTTAATTTTTCTGATGCACATGTAAACACACTGACTAGTTTGACTTGGGACTTGATTCGAGGCTTGCTTGAGTTGACTTGTTATTGGTCTTAAGACTTGCATGGATTGACTCACAACCTGACTAAAGACCTGGATGACTTGACATGGAACTTGATTTAATTGTTGACTCACTAGTTAACGTGGGACTTGATTATAAATTTGCTTTTCTTTTTTTTTGGCACTTGAATTGAGACTTGCATCAGTTGACCTATGACTTAGCTGAAGACTTGTAAGTCTTGACTTGGGACTTGCTTTTGACTTGAAAAACAATAATTTGGTCCCACCTCTGCTCAAATGCTACAAACACACAACTATCTGGATTGTAACTTAACACCCAGCATACGTACAGTATGTGTCTCCTTTGGTTCCTGCACTTTATTCTCCTCAAAATCATTATTTGTTGCCGTTTTGATGTTATTTCCAGCAGCAAACTGGCACAGACAGCAACCGGCACCTCCATTTCGGATGTTACGGAGATTCGACGCAGTTGGCAATTATTTGCACACTTGTGTACTACACACTCAAAGCCTTACTGCGCACTTCCTCCAAGTACACTTCACAGAGGACCATAGAGTGCATTGCGAGTGTTGGAACCGGTTGGAACCTGTCCTTTTGGCTGGCAGCCATAGGGAGCCTAAAGCTTCCTTTTCACCAGACGTGAAAGCGGCATGCAACGTAAAAGCTGTGTTTTACTCATGAGCTCCCTTCCAACTGGGAGTGTTTCAGACACAAAACGGGATGGAATGCATTCCACGCCACTGCCCTCAAAGTCACAAAATCACGAGAGAATTGCAACACCACGCGTGATTTCAGAAGTTCACATAATAACAAGCTAGGAGAAAGACAGCTGCATGTATCCACAAAGGTTTGTGGTTTATCATCGGCTACAGGGCTTTCACAGGAAATTGCATACATTTACAATTTGAACCAAGTTCCAAAACAGTTTCAGTCCAGTTCACACCCTCCTGCATCTAATCAACACAACGACTCACAAACAATAGAGGCTAACGATGCTAACGACTCATCAAGAGGTAGGGAGGAGGGGCATTCACAGGCAGACGCTGCTCGTTGAGCAACAATAGACAGCTACAGTTTATAAGATCGACTCTCCCATATTCCAGTCAGAATTGACAAAGCTCCTCGGATGAGAAGCGAAACGTCTTCAAGAAACCAAAGAAGTCCAGTTGCCTTCATTTGAACCCCTTGGATTACCAGGACCTGCTCTCAATGTATTCAGCAGACCGAATCCAACCAAGCGATGCTCTCAATCACCCATTTTTTACAACTAACGGTTATGTATTAGAAGCAGAGAAACTGATGGAAGGATGTGATAGCAAAAGCATCACACATCCTGGTCCCAGCATGACGCCAAATACCTGCATGTATCCAGATGAGTCTATTCTCCAGACACATGAAGGATCAGAAGACCAAACATCGGACAAAGAACTCCAGCAGACAAATAACGTACAATTTCTCTCAGGAACATCGTGGAGTTTTAAATCAAAGAGCAGTTCTGATTCCTGTAATGGATCAAATGCTTCCACGTTGGGCCAATGTGGAAGCAGCAAAAATTCCCTACAGGCTCCAGCCAGCAGGACCCAAAAGAACAAGAGGGATGTTAGTCATATTAAACAAGCATCGGCTGAAGATCAACCTGGAGCCCAGAAGCAGGAAGATAGTCCCTCACACCTTCCAGAGGTTAAATCTAAGAGGACATTTCTCAAAAGGGCCCGATCGTTCTTTACTGGAGTCATGAAACCCGTGACAGAAACACCCATGTACGTCACAATGTCTTTGATTTGCTTGGGGCTGTCCATTATCTCAGCACCACTGTTGTGAGGTGGATCCAACCGCAGGTGAGACTCTCCAAGAGGCAGCCGAGGAAGTTTTAAAGCATGCAACTTTTTCATATTTTAAATCATTTTCTTGAGCCAGTATGTGCTAAAATGACCCTTTACATGGTTAATGAAATGTCACTCATACCCCCCTCGCCCTCTGCGGCCAGAATACCGCACTTGCAACTTCAGAGTGCCGGCCGGTCTCTGCTGGACTTAGAAAAATGTAGCTGACATGCCTGGCGCTGCAGTCTGCTTCCAGCATGTTTCCTGCATGTTTTAGATCATGAACACAGCTGATTGGTTTGAATTAGTGATGAACCGCTCCTGTAGACACTAATGAAGGCTGAGGAGACATGTAAAATGTACAGGAAAACTCTGGTAACCACAGCTGCCAGGGATTTCCTGTAAAAATTACATTTTTTTTTTACAGTGTAGGTATTTATTATTTTTGTACACGATTGTCCCATGGGGGACTGGGTTTTTCTCCGGGTGCTCCGGTTACCCTTAAAAAAAACATACATGTTAGGTTAGTTGGACTCTAAATCATGGGTTATCAACCTTTGTGAAGCTGAGAGCTTCTTCATGGGTATTGAGCCACACGAAGGCCTACCAGGTTGATACAATAGTGATGTTTGAACTAGAAAAGATCAGAGATAAAACTAAACATGTATAATAAACATATTTTAATGTTTTTAAAATTGACATTTTTAAATCTATATTAATGCCTTTGTGATTTAAAAAGATAACAGCAGATTTTTTTTTTAAATTTCATTTTAGACTTGTGCTATTTGGAGAAAAGCCCTTTGGACACCTTATATGGTTCCTGGGGGCACCAGGTTGTTGAGCCCTCGGTCTGAGTGAGTGTGTCTCTGTGATGGACTGAATGCTTGTCCATGGTGTCCCCCGCCTCTTGTTTGGTGACGGATGGCGTTGGACCCCAGCTCCCTGCAACGAGGAAAAGAGGTTTAGAAGATGATGAATGGATGAATTAGTGATGCTGCCATCAGTCCTCTGGTGTTAAGTAATAATGTGTAGAAAAGAGGCGGCAGCAGAAGTTTTTTTTGTGTTGTTTCTTCTAAAAATGTAACTTAGATTTATTCTCCAAAGTTACAAACTCTCTTTATTATGGAAGCCCATTCCTGCCATTCTGATTAAAAAAATGAATTCTTATAATTATGATGTAGCTATCTAATTAGTATTATTATTATTAATAATAATAATAATAATAATAACATAACAATAATAATACATTTTATATAAAAGCGCCTTTAATGACATCCAAGGACACTTTACAGCAACTGGGAAAAAATAAAACAAGATAAACATTACAGAAATACATAAAAACACTAAGATGGTAAAATAAAAACAATGAAATTATAATGAGATACTATCTCATAATTATGACTTAGTATTTCATAATTATGAGATAGCTAAGCCATAATTATGAGATCATTTGGGCTTCCATACTTTATTTACTTTGATCCATATATTTTTATTAGGAGTGCATTAGTGTTATGTTTTTATTTTCCTAGGTCAGGTCATGATTAGGTTTTTCTTACTTTAATGAAGTGACCAGACATTCTAATAATTAGTGTAAAATGTGGATCTTCCATGCAAAATCTCTCAGACTATATGTGTCCCCCAACTTTAGAAATGAAAATGACTTATTTTGTGGAGAGAGACATCTGTGAGGTATGCTTTTATTTTGTAACCTTGTTATTGTAATGCTTGTACTCCCTCACAAGGGGGCTGGCATTTGGAAGTGGAGGCTGGCACGACCGTAGTCAGATAGTTGACTCTGTAACAGAAACATGTGAGGTCAATGAAATAGCCAGTTTCTCTGTCACACACAGTAGAGCTATAACTCACAATCATACTGATCTTATCTGCCACTGATAGTCTGCATGGTGGCGGGGCTGGTTGCACTGTTGCCTTGTAGCAAGAGGGTCACAGGTTCAAATCCCAACTGTGGCCTTTCTGCGTGGAGTTGGTGTGTTTTCATGCATGCCTGGGTTTTCTTCAGGTACTCCAGTTTCCTCTCACAAACAAAAACATGCATGTTAAATTAAAGCTAAATTCACAACAGTAAGGCATTTTGCATCTGCTATATAAATATAAACAAATAGAAAAGTGTGTGTGTGTGTGTGTGTGTGTGTGTGTGTGTGTGTGTGTGTGTGTGTGTGTGTGTGTGTGTGTGTGTGTGTGTGTGTGTGTGTGTGTGTGTAACTGAAACAAAGGAACAAATTGTGTATTGGTCACTGCATAACGCCACACAGCACAACATATATATAAGAGATAAAGCCACACAGCACAACAAAATAGAACCTGCAGTTAGATAAAATGGCCACTAGATGGTGTCCAAATACTACAAATAATTAACAACACAAACAGTAAAACTAACTTTATATTCAACTGCCTCTTTAATAATAATAAATAAAAACAACAAATATTTCATTCACTATTTTTTTTCAATAGCCTAAGGAAATAACCCAATTATTTCATTCAGTAGTTTTCTGACTTTTTCTCATTTTGACCCTTCCTCTGCATTTATTTCCATGGTGGTAAGATAATGTAAAATATTAATGTTCATATGCATTTCAAGATGTGGTTTTGCATGTTTGATTGACAAATATTTAATTAAAATAAATAAATAAATAAATAAATAAATAAATAAAGGCACTGGAGATTAAAATGATAAGCAAATTTTGAGAAAACCTTACCTGGTTGTGGTGCTCCAGGCACATGGCGATGATGTTGCTGCTGCTTTCACTGGGCAATCTGACATTTATATGTGAAATAAAACAGAACAAAAGAGAGCTAGAGACAATCAGTGGACACCCTATATATCTGTAGGTTTTCTACCACAGACCAAAAACATGCACGTTTAGGTTAAAGGGTGACAGGAATTGTCCCTGGGTGTGAGTGAGTGTATGACTGGTTGTGTGTCTCTATGTTGCCCTGTGATGGACTGGCAAACTGTCCAGGGTGTCCTGTCTCTGGTGATGGCTGGAGACAGACAGCAGCTCCCAGAGACCCTGCTGGGTGAGTGTTTGTTTCTGTAAACAGCTGACCTGCAGCACCGGTGCTCCACCATGCCTATAGAAGGAAATCCACAGTGAAGCCACTCTCCCTTCCCATGTCTTCTTTCATGGTCTCTGTGAACTTGAATGCAAAGAGAAGAATATCATATACATTTAAATGTTTCTACTATTATTGTCTCACCGCTGTGTACCAACAGCTGACATCATGAATAAAAGATTATCCCATGCTGTCAGTGATGCGTTCGACATCAAGTGAGACGACCTAATTGGAAATCATAGAGAACCATCATGTGTAAAGTCTAAAATTGCATTAAAAGTCACTTAACTATTAAACATGAAGTCAGAAAATTTCAAGCTGTTGACAGATTTACAGGCTGAGTTCCCACCTGGAACACAGTGATCATGCCATAGTAGCCAAGGTGGTCCAAGTTGATGGCTCCATCACATGCCTGGATTTGGGCCCACAACAAGGGACAACGCACATTGTAGAAGACATTCCGGTTGATGCAGCCACGACCAAAGTATTGTCTTAAGAGAGGCTTTCATCTTCAAGGAAGCACCAGTGATGAAGATCATTGGCCAAAAACTGAACGCCATGCTGTTAAACATGAAACTTTTTATAGCTATTAAAATCTCAATCTAGATGCTTTATTCTTACACCTTCAATCAGGAACAGGTGTTCCTTGATTTCAAATGTGCCCCAACTCTAGTAACTTTTGTATATCATCTGCCTGCGACTCTTCGGTTACAAGGCAGTCACTTAACTCCTCTGCCACCATCAACTCCATGTTATGTTTTATGTTTTCACTGTTTAATCTTGCACCTGAAAAGCACATTGAATTGCCTCTGTGTATGAAATGTGCTATAAAAAATAGAATTAATAAAATGTGCTATAAATAAAGCTGCCTTGCCTCATGCTATATAGAGCTGCCATGCATGCAAAATATAATTAGAGCGACATCAATTTATAATGTGATAACTTTATTGTTCTAACGATATCATTTTCACGTTCTTGCAATATACATACAGTATGTATCATGTTTGTCCATTGTACAAACTTGATACATATGTATATTGTTTAAAAGTGATATTTTAATTTTCAAACGTCAAAATTATATTGTAAAAACATGATAGAATAGAATAGAAAATCTCTATTGTCTCTCAGTGTCAGTGTAGCGTCACAGCAGCAAGTACATTCATTATAGCAGCAAAAGGAGAGTAATAGATAATAAAATGTAAAAAAGGAAACATAACACAGAAATACTTAAACAAATACACAACGTGTCTAAAAAGGATTTAAAAAAAGGAAAAACTAAAGAATGTGTGGAGAGGTGCTCAGACTGTCTGCCAGCACCAGTGGTGCCGGAACTAAGCTGTTGTCAAAAGTAAAATATTGTAATCAGGAAGATTTAGGACTGAAGAATATCTGGGGCTTAGCTAGAAGAACCTACAGTGTAAAAAGTATAGTTACACAGGTTTTGTTTTTTTGAATTTGTAAATGAAAGTGAAAATTAATTGTATTTTAAATATTTTCAAATGTGCCAAACAAAGTAGTAAAATTAAGTGACTTCATTTTATTTTATTTTATTATATTTTTTGTGAACGCACGCAATGCCTACGTGGAACGTCACGTGCGTCCTTTAATAACGGGGCGTGGCCTTAACCCGGAGCTGTCGACGTCTCTGCCACTGCTGTTGTTGTTGCCTCCCACAAAAGATCCCGAGAGCAGCAGAGCGGTGGTGGAGTTTGAGGGCACTCTGTTTGCCCGTTATTTTGTTATTTAACGGGTAGTTTAGCCCACGTTTTCGACCGAGGCGGTAAGTTGATGTCATTTACCATGAGTTTTTAACAGAAAAGTGTCACCTGTGGGTAGTTTTTGCCGCCTGGAAATTAGCTAGCCGCTGCGGTTTTTACTGTAATGTTGATAAGTTGTCGGAAAGCTGAGTTTGTTTGTGTCAGTTTTTGGCAGACAGGGCATGGCTAAGTGTGCCTTCTTGTGTAAAACCTGCCTTCATACCACGACAAACAGCGCGGGAACACATCGGTTTTGGATATTACGTAGGAGAAAAGTAGAGGAGGGAGAAACCTCCCGTGACAGGAAATGTGGAAGCGGTTGACTGAGTGTCAGGCGGTTCTGAGGCTTACAAACTGCTACTGACAGAGTTATTTGGCTTTATTAAGAGACTGGACGCTTGTCTTCGAGCCAGTGATGGTAAACAGATGGTATTTAATGCCTTGAGGAGGTGGAAACGATCCTGGCGCGTAGACAGAAAGTGGTGCAGTGCATGATGTCCTGTGTGGATGCTGAACCATCATGTGGTCCTCACAGCTCGCTGCAGCTCTGCTGGTTTTGTGTTTCACAGAGCAGGACTCAAGGTCAATGATTTAGGACCGTGGTTCCCAATCTGGGGGGTCCCCACAATGTTGTCTGTGCTGAGGTTGTCAGGTTACATTACATTTGTAAAAATTACATTTATTAAATACAAACAACACACCCAATAGTATGATCAAAACTCTGTATCAGAGTTACAACTTCGTATGTCATCTTTAAAGTTTGTAATAAATCACTTTTGATGTGTGGATGTGGGTAAGAGTTGGGGTTGGGGGGCCCTACCTTGTCACAGCAGGCAAGGGGGTCCTCGTGGGAAAAAGGTTGGGAACCACTGATTTAGGAGGAGCTGGTGATGCTTTGCAGGAGGAGGAGGACAGAGTTGTGTATGGTTAGGAGACTTCATCAGTGAGATGGGTAATGCATCAGGGAACCTGGGGTGGACTTCAGTGGGAGAAACTCAACCCAACTTGGCACAGACTCAGTTCATTTTAAATAAATTAAACTTTTTAAGGACACTTTTACAGCTGTAACAAAGACAAAAGAGTTTTTTTCTTCTGCTGAGTTTGTAAAAAGGATAAATTAAACAAAATTTGAGTTGAGCTTGTTAGAAATCAATTTCTTGTCGGTCAAACTGTTTCATATTATTAGATTATTTTAAAATTATCTAATGAAATGGGGAAAACTGTCTTTTTTACTTACAATCTTCCATCCATTGTCTTTCGCTTATCCGGAATCGGGTCATGGGGCAGCAGCCTAAGGAGAGAGGCCCAGACTTCCCTCTCCCCAGCCACTTGGGCCAGCTCTTCTGGGGGGGATCCCAAGGCGTTCCCTGGCCAGCTGAGAGACATAGTCCCTCCAGCGTGTCCTGGGTCTTCGGGTCTCCTCCCGATTGGACGTGCCTGGATAAACCTCACCAGGGAGGCGTCCAGAGGCATCCTAACTAGATGCCCGAACTTACAATCTTTTTAAATTAAATAGAAATTCTGAAAATTACCTGGTTACAACTTTTTGAATGCACAAACTTGCTCATTTCCACTTTGGCTTGTCAATTCAATTCAGTTTATTTATATAGTGACAAATCAAGACAAGCATTGCCTCAAGGCTTTTCACAGAGTAAATATTCAAAGTGAGTTCAGTTAATTATGCCAATTAGTTCAAAGTTTCTTATATAAGGAAACCCAGCAGATTGCATCCAATCACTGATTAGTGTCAGTGACTTTACAGCAATCCTCATACTAAGCAAGCACGTAACGACAGTGGAGAGGAAAACTCCCTTTTAACAGGAAGAAACCTCCAGAGGATCCTGGCTCAGTATGAGCAGCCATCAAGTGGAATACTGGCATTAAAAGAAAGTACTTCTTACCATTTTTTAATTAAAAAGTTTATATTATAATCTTTCTGAAACACACAGTCTTAAGATAGTATAATTTCAAGTGAAACAAGGCTGTACAATTAATTAATTTGAATTAAAATTTTTATTTTAGCTCCAATCAGTCAGTGCGTTTACATGCGCATCAGAAAACCGAAGTTTTGCCCTAAAAAGACACGTCAGTTTTTTTAAATGCATGTAAACGCATTAGTCTGGCAGAAGGTGAACTGGTTTGGTTTTGAGGGTTTTGTAATTGTTGCCACTTTAGTGCACCTGTCGTTAAGTCCATGAACACCAATACAGCTGGAAGTGATTAACAATGCCCTCAGCTGCTTAATCAACCAGAAAATTATCAGACAGGTTTAATTGATTTCATGCCAGGCCCAATAAAAAAAGTGTTCCTTAAATTTTTGTGAGCAGTGTATTTGTGTTGCTACATGCTAACTGGAAAAATGTCAACATGAAAGGGCACATTTCGCCACCTACTGTACCGGAGTGGAACGAACTTCATTTCAGAGGTCGGTTTTCTAATGCACATGTAAACTAGGATAAAGACTCCCAGCTTATTATCATAAGATCAACCTGGATCCACTTAGTTGTTGATACTTATGCATGTAACCGCACTGAGTCACAAAAACAATGGTTATCACAATTACTATATATTTTATGACATTCCAGTTTGCGATCATATTCTTTTTTTTAACTCTTCCAATAATGTTCACCTGCTCCCCCTCCAAAGACTAAACTTATAAAACAATGCCGCCAATTTGCCGCAACCCTGAGGCGGCATCTGGTAGCCTAAGGTTGTTTATAAGTGGTCAAACCGTAGCGGTAATGTGGCGCAATCCTGTCATTTTGATAAAAGATTATGAGATGGTGTCATAAAGGGGGTATGGGGGCGGTCTCTGCACTGCCGCGGGCTAATCCACTCCTAAAGGTGTCTGTCCTCCACAGTCCCCATGAGCTGTCAGATGATCTAAGCTCCAGATCTAACAGAGAAGCACCATCGCATCGCTCCAGTTTGCATCGCTCCAGTTTGCATCGCTCCAGTTTATATCGCTCCAGTTTATCTTCTCAGCTGATTCTGCTTAAAAAAGCTAAACATATGCCCGTGTTTACTTTCATTTTCAATATAGTTTCCGGCCGGAGCTCGGCGTTAATTCATCACGTGATCATGACACCACCACCATGTGAACGCACATTGGGCCAATATGCAATGTGTGTTCACAAGTCCGCCGTTATCGCAATATTACTATCAAGCGTTGCGGCATGAATGCCGCAGGACCACGCAGCGTCATGCCGCCATGGCGCATTCATAAGACAAACCGTTGGAGTAATATTACGCTGATTTGCCGGCATGGTGTGTCTTATAAAAAGGGCTTTTAAGATATTGCGGACGTTCCGGGTGGTTCATCTAAACCATTGGTCCGCATAACTGTCAATCATTATGGTGAAGCCAATCCTTGGCTAGTTTTCACTTCCTTCGCATGTGCCCTCTGTGCAGAGCGCCTTCATTTTCCCCCACCCCCCCCTCTCACGGAAGGAGGCAAATGTGGTGCGTGCCACCGCCCCCCACCCCCACCCCCACCCCAATTACACATGACCTCCGGCAGCTGCTTGATAAACAGGGGCTGGTAGAGTGTTGCGCAACGTGGAGAGGGCGGTTCTTCCCTGAAATTCAGAAACATCATATGCTTTACCTTTAAAGCTTTTTCCACCTAAAGATGGCAGAACAAAGGCAAAACACACTGGTGGCATATGATGTATATAAGAAAAACATTCTGCCATAATTTTTAGCTATTTTTTCCACATATTGTTCCATTTTTAAACAATGATCTTCCTTGAGAGAAACAGGCTATTTTGAAGCACCTGGCTTCCTGTATAAACCAAGGGGTAAACTCCGCCTGCCATAAGTGTTCAATGCGAAAGTGACAAAATTTGCAGTTTCCCCCCTCATCCGCTAGGGGCTGGATCCTTAAAAGAGCAAGTTCCCATTGACTCCCATGTTAAAAATGCCAACTTCCCAGCAGAAATAAACATGTTTGCAGCCTGGTACAACAAACTATTTCAGGTTTAACAGGTCAAGTTTACCATCATGATAACTCTGAGGGGGGTGAACTTTTTTGTAACTCATCTGTTTAGGTGTCATTAAAGCTTGAAATTATGAATAATTAGGGGTGTCACGTTAAAGGAGTTACAACCTAGAAGGCAGAGGGTATCGGAGTAGCTCAATTGCAGTTTTCTGGCTAAAAATGTCCGCCACCCTCTGTTAGCTTCAGTTAGCTCAGTTAGCTTGTAGCTACACCAGCTTGGAGTTTATTGGGTGTCAATCATCTGCCACCACCCTGACGGCGCTGCTGTCAGCTCCATTTTTTGTATTTCCCTGGAGTGACGAGACGTGTGATGCTGCCAATATGGCGGTGGTGCTTACTGGGCTTCAATTCAGCCATTCAGAAACCTACGGGTGACGGCGCGGGGGGTTCATCCTTATATATACAGTGAATGGTTTGAACCTTCAGCGTCACTCAGTAGCTCTTCTCTGCTTTTATAGTAGCGCTGTCTGTATTTCATTCATGTGACTGATCGATCATTTATTTAATTCCTATACCAGGGTTTCCCCCAGAAAACTCGCAAAGCCCGGTGGTAGACAAGCCCACGGGCGACCCACGGTGTTTTTGTAAAAAAAAAAAAAAAGTTGTCAGGAAGTTTAAAAGTATGACTAGTATGTGGTGTTATAAACCATTTATTAACAATATTTATTTGTCTTACAAAAAGGCACAGTCTTGAAATATGGTTTTACCAGAAACAAAAAAATACAATTCAGATCATGAAAAATACACCTGACCTCTCACCCTGTTCACTTATCCATCGTAAGATGTTGCTATTGTGCTTTTGTATCACCAGATGCTGTTAAAGTCAGACTTGCAGGTTAAAGACCCCTATTCATTTTAAAGGTGTGCTTCACTGAACAAACATTTTTTATGATTATTTCTGATTATAATCGATCACTCTGTGTTTTTCATGCAGGCTGAACATGAAAATAGTCTCCTACACCTATGTCCTGCATTAACAAGGGCTACAGCTATTTAATATTTTAGTATTCGAATATTCTATCAAATCCTCTGTCAATCAAATATTCTATTTGATGACCTTTCAAAACGGAGGAGCGGCCCGTCAGGCTAAAATAGCGCTGGGGGAAACCCTGATATACTGGTTCTAGTGTGATGAGTCATTTTGATTTCATGGCTCAACAAAAAAGCATGTTTATGAATAAATATGACCTTCTCATTCCTATATCTGCTTTATAACATCCAGAAGGTTCATGTCAAAGAAGTGAATCAGATCCTCCAGGTGGTTTTTGTGCTGTTGATTGTTACGTTTTCATCTGAACAGGTTTCAATCAGAGCATCTTCAGTGGCTGAACTCACAAAGACAGACTATTGACTCTGTGCTGCTCTGATGGATTATGATTTGATTTGACGCCACGTGGTGGTCGTGACTCATCAGACTCTCCCACTCGGCTCCCAGCAGAGGGCCAAGGCAGAAGCCTGTTGATTCATCCTCATCTGTTTCTGAGCATCTTGTCATGTTTGCAGCAAAACACGTGTGCGGAGTCTCCAAAGGGCGGGCTGCAGCCTGCCGCTGCCCACAGCAAGACTGAGTGGAGCTTACATAAATGAGGAGGAGGATGATGCTAATGTCTGTAGCGCATCTGTTTCAGAGAGCTGACGTTTAGTAAGGCGTGCTGTGAGCGGGCGTGTAAACAAACACATTTACAAGGATGTTGCTTTTTGTGCACAGATCCACACATGAAGCAGTCTGTTGTTGCTGCTCATTCTCATGTACCAGCTTATTTATTATTAATGGACACCAGGGTCCAGCGTGTGATGTGTCGATGGGTTGTTTTCACTCTGCATCACATAAATCTGTCCTCCAGAAAAATGAAGTTGAGAAGATCCTGGATATGAGCGTTAAGGAGGAGCTTCCTCTTTTATAGCTATGATGAGGAGCTCCATCATCAGGGAAGAGGTTGGAGTAGAGCTGCTCTTACTCCTTATTCAAAATAGTCAGCTGTGGTGACTTTCCTGGCTCCCCGGGAGGAGAAAGCTAACTCACTGGAGGCATTATTTATCCTCTGTGACCTGGGAACACTTTGGGAGCCTCCAGGAGAGAAAAAAAGTGAGACTTTAGGCAGCTTTTTACTTATTTTTTCAAACTGAAAGAACATTTTATTATTTCCACCCATATGCTTATTTTGTGCAACCACATGCACCAAATTCCTTGATTTTATCCCATAAATGAGTCAAAACCTCCTATTCAGAGAGCTTTTTATGGGGCTGTGTAAAGATCCTTGTTGTCTTTGAGGGTTTTTATTATTTTGACTTCAGTGATGGTGTTTTTGCTGCAGAGCAGGCACAGAGGGGTATTGAACCTGAGTGTTTCCGAGGCAGCGAGCTGAGAGAGCGAGAGATCTGTGAAGGGAGAGGAAGAGGAGATGCCTCCCAGCTGCTGCAGTGTCTCCGCTTTGTGACGCCATCTGCAGCATGTTTACAGACAGAAACTGCACTCGGAGACGTCAGGGTGCTGTAACTTCCCGTTCGTCACCTCAAAGCACCGATGCTGTGCGCTCAGTCGTGGGTTTGTGCTGCGATGCTGGTTTAGGGCTCAATGCGCGTCTGGGTTTGAGGATCTGGGAGGAAGTGCACCGTCATCCTGTGTTCTTCTGAGCTGTGCTGAAGCCAGAAAGGTGACTACAGACAGATCTGCTTCTTGTATCACATTCCTACTAACTAACTGGCTACGTGGACATTTTTAGATCATTTAAGGAACTCCGTCACAGATTTTCAAGAACTAAAGGATCTGAAGGGAACTTTAGGGATGGTTCTTTTTCTGGTCCTGTGTAAGTAACCTGTGTTTTTGTCAGTCTTTAACAAGTCTAGCTCACTTCTGCTTTCAGTGCCTTTATCCGACCCCACCAGAACAGAAGGCTATCTTGGTTTTGTCTTTGAAATGTTTTACTGTAAACCGCATGTTTTGTGTAACCCTGTGTGTGATTGAGCGGTTATCGTCTGGATATCATGTTTTTCACTATCTATATTTTGTTTGTCCAATTTTGATTAGAAAAGCTTTTAGACAGCAGCTAGGTTTTTGTTTATTGGGGAAATTGATTTACTTCTTTATTTGTCTGAGTTGTTTTTGTCATTTGTTTTTGTTTAAAGGCAAATTAAATGCAACTCTTTGTCTGAGGCACGATGGAGGTTATAGCCAAAGGAAAGATGATTATTCTCAAGTGGAGAGCATTCAGGTCAGAGGCCAGTGTTTCCCACAGGTTTACTTCATCTCACCCAGGCTTTCCACCATAAGCGGTGCGTAACGTAATCAACTGCTGAGCTTGATGCGTTCTGGAAGCGTAGCACGTAAAAAGTATACACAAGGCATAAATTTAGTGGAGTAACGCGTTTCTGGGACATGCCACGTGGCAATAAACCCATTGATTATATTGGCGAGTAAACCCAATTAGCCGCCGTTATAGTGGCTTGGTATATTTCCACCGGCCAAAACTATGCAGTGTTCTGGGAGCGTAATGCGTAAAAAGTACACCCAAGGTGTAAATTTAGCAGAGTAACACAACACCACGCTTCTGGGACATCCCCAAGACGCCATGTGGAAACAAACCCATTGACTGTATTGGCGAGTAAACCCAATTAGCTGCCGTTATAGTGGCTTGGTATATTTCCACCCGGCCAAAAAAAACGCAGTGTTTTGGGAGCGTAGCTTCGCAAAATTTCCACTTTGAGTCTATATTTTACGAGCTACGCTTCCAGAATGCGGCAAGCTCAGCAGTTCAGATGAAACCAGACAAGAAGTCAAACATGGTAGCAGTATAAAATTCTCATCAACTTTCAAAATAAGTCGCATTCAGATCCCATTTGCTTAACTAGTAAAAAAAATACGTCATTACCTGTGAAACCTCCATAGCTGATGTAAAAGAACAGAAAATAAACCACAGACGTTTTTGGATACATGCTGCTATCTTTCTCCTTGTTTTACGTGAACTGCTGAAATCACGCGTGATCTTGCAATTTGATGACCTTGTGGGACCCGCTGCGTGGAACACTTTTGCTGCCGTTTTGCGTCTGAAACACTCCCGGTGGGAAGGGACGCGCTACTGAGCTCACGGGGAAAACGCATCTATTACATAGTGCGCTACTTACACTGTAAAATCTGATTAGTTCAGCTTACTTAACAAAAGCGTGCAAATTATGAGTACACAGGACTAGGTAATTATGTGTTGGAGCTACTAATACAATGTAAAATTAACTTAATTACAAGTTACTTTAACTAAGACAAACTAGTACAAAGTACTTAGAAATTTGTTTACTTAACTAGTTTTTCTGAGTTGTATATACTTTAGCAATAGTAAACTAAGTGTACTAGTTTGTCTTAATTATGGTAACTTATATTTAAGTGTGTTTTACTTTGTATGCATTAGTAGCTCCAACGCATAATTACCTAGTACTTATTATTTTAAGTGTACGTACCCAGTGGAAAGACCGGTTGAGGCTCTACTGGTCCCAGTTAGCAGGTCAGAGGTTAAAGTTCAGTACAGGACCATTAGATGGTAGTTTTTTCTTTCTAAACAGAACAAGGTAGGACAGCGAAGGTTTTTATGGTAAAAGCACCTCACTCCTAGCCTGGCAAGCCATCCTATATATGTGTATATATAGTCTGGCCACGAACCACTGACGGCTCTCAGTCGTGAGGCAGGATCTACGGTTGTCTTTCAAAATGTCAGCACGCAATTGGATAGCGCTAGGACCAATCAGAGTGACGAACAACATGACGTAATCACGGCGACGGAAAAGCGGGAGGCTTTAATAGCGTCTAACACAGTGGTTCTCAAATACTTCCGGTGAAGCCCCCACTAGGATACATAGATTTTTTCGCGCCCCCCTCCCAATGTGCGGGGGGTGGGGGGGGGGGGTGTTGCACAATGTTCATTGTGTACAGTATGATTGATTTTATGGCTTTCTGGAATGTTAATTTCTGCTAGGAACAACAGAATTATAGATATCTGAATACACGTCATCCAGTCTGCTTAAATGTTAAATCGGCTTGCCATACTGACGCGCTGATAGTCCGTCGGCGAATGTCGGGCGGTAGGGGAAAGTGCGGGGGAATGACCTTGTTGCCCACAGAAGAATCCATCGTGGAGGTAACATCATGGAAAGATTTCCATCAGAGCGTCTGCATTATTCTCCGCATCTGGCAGTGCGCACAAAGCGGCGCGCAATAGGAGCTCAGAGCTCGTCTGACAGATCTGCGCACAAGAGCGCAATGTCGAGAGCTTCCAGATCTAGAAAGTGGAAACCCTTCTTTCAAAGAGTCTGGTAGACTTCTGGTTATTTCATTTGGTGAAATGTTTCCTGACTTTAAAACTCTGGCTGAAGTAGAATTCGTTACTCCAGTAGCTGCTAGGATCTTTGGATCCAGCGTGTCAGCGGAGCTCTGAATCATCACATTTTAACAGCCATGAGCCATGAAGCGCTTTGAGTTGCCTTCGGGTAGGAAATGCGCTGTATAAATAAAACTACCTTTCCTTGCCATGAGTCTGTCTGAGGCAAAAGTCCAGAACCTCGTTAGGTTCTGGACTTTTGCAGGCAGACGAGTCGTTAGTCTCTTCAGCAGCTCCATAGAGACATCTGATTACGCACAAGCAGGTGACCATCAGGTTTACGCCGGAGCAGAAGGAATGTGCGTTCGGGCGCAGCAGGTGAAATGTTGATAATTTAAGTGAAATTGTTTAATTGCATTGTTTCTATGTTACTGGGGCACTGTGGTCAGCTTGTTTGGACTAAATATTAATTAAAATGAATGGATATTTAACGGTTTTATTGAATGTTTATTATTATTATTTTTAAAATGAAAGTGAAGGGAAAATGAATCATGCGGCCTCTGGCTGCGAGCAAATGCGCCCATCTTAGTGTGTCCAAATGCAGCAGCGATTCTTTCAATTTCTCATATATGAAAGAAAGGAAGTTGTGTTAAAAACATTTCATTTAAATAAAATACCACTATGGTGGGCACCGCAGGGAAACAAAGATGAGGCTTCTTTTTAACATAACCTGTTTAATACGGGCCGTTCATACGTCACTCTAACAAACAACAAATATAAAGCGAAACAAAAAGTAAGAAAAATCTAAATTTCTCATCCATCTAACACATGGACTGCCTTTCCATTAAATAAAAATCATGTCTGGACTTTTTCTGTGTTCATAAATCAGTCTGATCCTCATTTATTGGACTGACAGTGGAGGTTGGAATACCCTTGTATTCTCCGTGGGGAGGCTCCGAGCGGGGTGGGGGTGGGGGGAGGGGGGGTTGGGTGCGTCCGCTGCGCCCCCCCTGCTCTTCTCCCGCGCCCCCCAAGGGGGGCGCGCCCCACTAATTGAGAACCACTGGTCTAACATCAATGATTTCTGTCATTTTTGTATGAAAAACACGCGAATATCAGGTGTACTCGGACATTGCACTACTTTGTTTGATAAAAATAAGAAGCTGCTAAGTATATCAGACAGACTTACGCACGTTGGAGTCTAAATAATCCAATGTTGATGACAAAGCCGTTTCAAACGAACGTGTTTCCCGAGTTGCCGCCATATTGCTTAGGTTCGCGGCCGCAGCGCTGACGTCATTGGCTACTCCCGCTCTGTGATTGGCCCAACCAAAACTATAGCGAGCTGTGATTGGACAGCCACAGGCTGCGAGGGTTCCTATGAAGCGTGCCTAGACCAAACTCTGCAAAGCAAGAATTGGTCTAGTTCACTAGGCTACCTCACTCCAGCTGTCATTACGATGGTGGAAGACTGATGATTTGTGCTTTTTGTGCAAAGAGATGAACCAAATTATATCGTGGTCACCTCATTCATTTATCATATTTATTTTAACGAGGGATTATTTTACCAAACGGGCTCATGATTTGGGGACCGTTTCCTGTCTCGTGGACTTCTGCTCTTGAGAGTTGTCATGTTTTTTTAAACCACCAAATGAAAGCATTTGCATGTTTTGAGCAACCTGACCTCACATATAGCCAAACTGAAGACGTCGTTATAAGTCTGACTTTTGTTGGGGTACTAGTTCCTTTAAAGGAAAAGTTCGCTTTTTTAGACATTAAGTTTTATGTGTTCCTTCACCCACCCAGTGCTCTGTAAACTTTGACCCATTTCACACACACACCCCTGCTCAGAGATTCTCAGGAGAGAAGTGATTCATAAACGTAGTTCTGGCTAGTTTCGGGGGCGATGTATCTGCGCCGTTTAGCCTCACAAAAGGATTAGCCTCTGAAAGCATGGCTAATTTACATCTCACAAACAAAGCTGGGTAAATTTACAACGTCACATTACAACGGGACTAGTTTTTGTCATTCGTATCCCTGCGCCGCTCACCGCGGATATTAAACAGCGCTTCGTATGTCAACTGTTTCACTGCCGAATGCCGAAAACATGTCAGACTCCGTCTCATCTGATGACGAATTTCATTTTAACACTATATCAGATGAAGAAGAAACTTATTTTACTACTAGGATATCTTTATGAGCCAGAGTACACGGATGAAGAATTGCATTTGCTACACAAAACACACACATCAACACAGATTGTTGACAAAGCTACTGCAGTCTATGATCAACCATCGGTGTAAAGATGATTGCATAAATAATGCTCTAAAATGCGAAGATGATTGCATGAATACGGCAGACATAGCGGAATAAATAATTTTTTAAAAACAAAACTTACCCAGATTTCTGGTACGGCCGAACTCTTCAAAAACAGTCTTTCACTTTTCCCGAACTTTTTCCTGATGTAATCATCCTCTTTGAAGTGTGCACTGCACAAACGAAAGGTTTTGACTCGTTCCAGCCGAGTATCCTTGGAGTAGCCGATTGCTAAAAGCCATGATGCCTTAGAGAAACGTCCTTAGCAGGAAAAGTGTCAAACCGAAAAGGTGATCCTGTAACATCCTTATTGTTACAACCCGGGAAACTGCAAGTATGCACCATGGCTCGATATATTTAAGAAAAACTACTTTTAAGTGACTTTAGAAGTTGTTGTTTCACTCATACAGCCAGGATTAGCAGCCAGACACGACGCAAATCTATTGCTGCGGTGAGCGGCGCAGGGATACGAATGACAAAAAGTAGTCCCGTTGTAATGTGACGTTGTAAATTTACCCAGCTTTGTTTGTGAGATGTAAATTAGTCATGCTTTCAGAGGCTAATCCTTTTGTGAGGCTAAACGGCGCAGATACATCGCCCCCGAAACTAACCAGAACTACGTTTATGAATCACTTCTCTCCTGAGAATCTCTGAGCAGGGGTGTGTGTGTGAAATGGGTCAAAGGTTACAGAGCACTGGGTGGGCAAAGGAACACATAAAACTTAATGTCTAAAAAAGCGAACTTTTCCTTTAATAACAGAAGGAAGTGAAGCTCATTTCAGCCACACACATTTTCACACACGCTCCTCCGTGAGAGGGTTTTATTATCCAACTCGTTCTCTAGAAGTTGCAAGTGAAGAAGTGAAACCGACAGTGGTCTAGAAGCTCAGGGAAATGCTCATTTTCATGTGAAAAGGCCACAGCTGCTCCGTCCTTCTGAAGACATTATTCATGCTTGATTTTAATGCCGATCCATGAGGGTGAACTCGTACAGACGCTCTGTTATTGGTCCAGTCCAGAGCACGGGGAGAGGGGACGTCTTCATGACACAGATGATGATTGTTGACGTTTTTTTAGTTCTAGTCCTGGTGCTGTGAGGGGAAGCAGCCTCTGAACACACAGCTCTTGTTTTAACTCCTTTTTATTCATCAGATGAGGCAATTCAATATTAAAGTTCTTGAAATAAACTAACATGGGTTAAATGAACTTTATTTTCACTTGAGCTCAGTTTGGTTTACACTTTCCCCTTTACACGCCTGAATAAGGAACCACATTTAGACATTTCAGTGGTTCCTCTGTGTTTCTGGATGAGAAGAAGCTGTGAAATGTGGGTTTCTCCATGTATGGTCAGCTGGACATTATGTCCTCTCTATCCCCAAATCTGTCCTTTCTGCCCAAAGACAGAACATGTAAACACACATTTGGTCTGCGAGCAGCTGCAGAAAGCAGGATAAACTGTTCATAAATCTCCTTTCTCTCTAAAGTTTCCTAAAACAAAACTCTGGAGGAAAAATGATCTAACTGAGGAATAAATGAGTCATCGCCGTGGGTTTTTGGGGAGTTAAGGACACAAATTTTACACAGTAAGTCTGGTTTATGTGCTGTAAATAAAACGCTGCTTGTCTGATAGCAGATGGTTCTCGTCCTTTAGATTCAGCATAAAGTTAAAAGGTCTTTGTGCCCTTTCAAAATAAAACATAGCTAATATGCTTAAAGGATCAGTGGTAATGTGGCTTTTTCAGATGTCTAATAAACCAAAATCCACTTACTAAATCCGGGATTTGTGTGTGTGCATGTCTGTGTGTGTGCGTACATTTGTGTGTGTCCCAGGTAATGTGACACAAAAAACCTACACACACACATGCAGGATAAATCTGAAGCCACCTCCTTATACGGCAAGAAAAGGCAAGACCATGAATTTCCAGGCCGCTTTAAACAGTTCCATTTTTATTCCAACTTTCTCCAAGTAATAATTTTTAGGTTTCATTTCTGCTCTCCAGTTTCTACCAGACCGTTTAAAAGTAAAACAGTCGACGATAATCAGGAAATCCTATCTGTAAGGAACCTTTGACCTGAAGTACAGGAGGCTGTTTTTGATAAGCGAGCAAAGAAGAGAGAACAATTCTTGAGTCCTCTAAGAGGTTTTTGGCTTCAGGAGCGGAAAATATTAATGTAGTTGGCTGAGAGGGTGGAAACTTTCTTCTAGGTGTAAAAAAACCCAAGATTCACCAAATCTCATCATCTTCTGTGAATTTGGAGCGATAAATGTTCTATGAATAGCTTTAAATGGATTATTTGCGCGTTTTGCATTTAGAAAAGGCAAATTGCGTTTTGTTTTTCAGGGTATTGGGATGTTTTTCAAAGGTGGCTTTTTCCTTTTCACATCAAAAACGGTTTCATGTAAAAAGTAAGCAGCAAATTTGAGAGAAAGCACTTTACTGATACAAATAAAAGCTAAATTTCACACTTAATAGACATTATGTGAGTTGACCATAAAAGCCAGTATCTCACTATAGGCCTGACTAGTTGGAGGCATAAACTGGGAGAATATATCAGATAGTTGTGATTATACAGAACTGTACATACGACACGTTAGTGGAACGTTTTATTTATGGTCATTAGTTCAAATACGTTTGTTTAAGATAAAAGGAATAAAAACACAAATTTTGTGAGGAAATTATGCAACTTCAGATAAATGACAAGAGTTGTGTAAGTTGTGCAATTCAGCTACAAAAAGTCCTAGTCATTTCTGTATTTGGTCAAAAATGTATCTTTATTTCTTCACAATGTTGTTGAGCTGAGAACATCAGATTCTCTTTTTTGTCTCCAGTCAGTTTAGTTTATATGGTCACTAACCTCCCCAAGTCTTCTCACATATTCACACAGGTGGATTTTAAAGGGACAATAGGCTGGCTGGGACTGAGCAGGCTGAAGTGAGAGTTTGGGTGTGGTGTGGTGTTATGACCCAAGCGCGGAGTGACTGGCACTGAGTTTGGACAGACTCGCAGTTAATATAGGAACCATGGCACGCAGCTTGAAGGGAAATGAGAGCATGCTGCTGTTCCAGAATAATGGAAAGGACTTGCGGGAAGTCGGCAGGACTGGTAGCTTACTGACTGGACTGGAAAGCGCTGGAAAGTTCTTCTGGAACGGAATGATGATTGAGCCATGAGCAGGAGCCCTAACTTCCTGATATAGCCCTGGGCTGATTAGGGGTGTTCCAAAAAGGGTACTTCACGATTCAATTCGATTTCGATTATGGGAGCTTCGATGCTTCGATTCTTCGATTATAATGGTTGTTGGTTCGATTCGATTACTGGTGCCACGATTCTTCGATTATTGACATTTTTAATGTTTTTTTTTTTTCACACGAGATTGATTGTCTTCTTCTTTGTTTACATTTGTAAATAAATAACCTATCAATTAACTCAGTTCCTCTAAAACTACTCTCAGTAAGTAAATACTTTTTTTTACATTTAACTATTTTTCAAAGACAAAATCTTATTTTATGACAGTATGACTTGTGTAAATATTTGCGCTTTGACCAACTTAACTTCGATCAGGGAAAGCTTTAAACATTTAAAACCTGCTAGGGAAACATTTTTCCTTTCCTTCCTTTACTTTATTTAACAACAGAACATTATTAGAAAACAGTTCAATAACATTCAAAACAACATGCTATCACCTCAACTGTCTTACAGCTTTTGAGATATTGAATAACATTTCATTTCTACTGGTAACAATGTAATGGTGGCATGTCTATAATGTACGGGTTGGCAATAATCCAGTTTAAATTACATTCACAGATAGAAGTGTTTGTGAATTAAATACTACAATGGCTTGCCATAGGCCTGGAGCGGTGTGTTGCGCAATCTCGTAGCTACAACAACAACAACGTGAGTCCCGGTAGCTGCTGCGGTTCTGCTCCACAGCGCTGCAGACAGCTACGAATAAACAGGATGGTGGGACTTTTCTTTTGCTTGTAGAGTTTAGTCATTCTTAGTTCCAAGATCATCGTGTTTTATTGGAACCCACGGCGTGAGTCTGCTATCCGCTAGCTTAGTTAGCATTAACCAATCTGCCCGTAGCTGCGCGTTTGATCCCAAACTTTGGACCGTTTCTGCTGGTTCCTCTATTTTGCTCCACAGCACCTAGATTACCACACTGTGCGCCAGTAAAAAGCATCTTCCTTACACAAAAACAAATAACTTACATTTGTTAAGGCTCTTTTAGTAGCGGCTTTGCAACACAGCTTTCACGTTATTTATTTTTTTAAGCATCTGCGTTCGTTAATCGATTCTGAATCCTCACGTGAAGCTTTGCGATGCATCGCCACATCGATGAAATGCACCCACCCCTAGGGCTGATGACGTGGGCAGGAAGTCTGGTGTGGGGCATGATGGGTAGTGGAGTCCTGAAGCTGGTTTGGTCTGAGGGGAATGACGAGGGTGATGCAGGCTGGTTACTGGAATTCTGGGGAAGGTTTGGGTCTGAGGTGGAGGTTGGGGAGCCAGAACAGTGACAGTGCACTCGTGTTTTCAAACCAGCTGACCCTCATATTAAAGTTGTACTTACAAGCACAATAGCACAACGATCACGAGGTCTTTGTCTCTGAGCTCTCGCCATTCAGAGAATGCTTTCCTGATGTTGACTCGTTTGACCCGTCTTTTGGTTGGATGTTCTTATTTCCTTGTTTTTGTTTGATCAGATGAAGGTTTTCTTTGTTTTATCGGATGCCCCGCCAAGATAAACATGATACAATAAATGCCAACAAGGTACGTTCTCCACGAAAGTGTAGGAGAGGGGGGCAGAACATAATGTTTTATCCCAAATCAGATTTACTGATCTCTCTATGTTTTCATCCACAGTAGATGGACTTTTATTCTGAAGGTTCTAATCAGGTTCAAGCTGTCTTCACGTTTGTTTCATATTCATAAAAATGTTTTTGTTCTGCTTCATGTTCGGTCTCATGCAAACTTAATTCAAATTCAGATGTAAATCAGGCTGACTCTCCTTCATGCACAACACCCTGCAGATGTTTGACACATGTAGGACACTTCCAAAGTGGGACACTTTTTAGTCCTGGACCACATACGGCAGGAAGTAGGACACCCACTATTAACCCAGAATTATAACTGGTTATTTATACATCAAATATATTTCTGTATTTTGATGTTTAATTTGTAACATTTAAACTTGGAGAAACATGATTATTCCTTTAGAAATTAACATTTTCGGCTCAGTTTTTAAATATCTGACATAAATGTATACAAATGGCATGTAGTTTGACCTTTATTGTAGAGGATTTGGAAATTGTGGGCAAGTTTTATTTGGTGAATTTATGAATGTGTAACAGATGGAGCTCATTAGAGTTCAGAGATCTACTCTAAGTGTGTGTTTCTTTAGACTAGCCCTCTCCATCTGAGTCGTCAGCTGTCCCTTGTGTTTACTGCAAATAGGCTAATTGGTTTTTACCAAAATGGGACAGAAGGAGTAAAGGAGGCATGGATGGACGATCCAACTGGAGTTTAAATGGTTCCCATCAAACCAAACACGCCACTAAAGACGTAAACCTGGATAAACGCATCAACACGAAAAGGTTCTAAATATCTCACCAACCACTGGATGGATTTTAATGAAAATTGAAATTCAAGATCGAGAGGAGCCAGTTGAGGTGGCTTGGGCATCTAGTTAGGATGCCTCCTGGACACCTCCCTGGTCAGGTTTTCCAGGCACGTCCAACAAGGAGGAGACCTAAAGGAAGACCCAGGACACACTGGAGGGACTATGTTTCTCATCTGGCCAGGGAACGCCTTGGAATTCCCCCGGAGGAGCTGGCCCAAGTGGCTGGAGAGAGGGAAGTCTGGGCCTCCCTGCTTAGGCTGCTGCCCTCACGACCCGACTCTGGATAAGCGGCTATGTATGTATGGATGGATGGATGGATGGATGGATCTTCTTAAAGGAACATGGACGTCGCCAACCTACACACATCTTTTCATTTTTTTTTATTTATCGGCATGAGAAAAATGAAATCAATTAGAGTCAGACATTTCGATAACGAAATTTTTTCGATTTATCGCCCAGTCCTAATCTTAGTTTTAAGCTGATATAAAGGGCAGCAGGTGATATGAATGCATTCAAGCAGTTTTAGACCTTTAATTCCTTTATTCTCCTTCTAACAAACTCAATATGTCTAAACCTCTGCTCTGTTTGTTGTCTTGTTTTACTTATGGGTTAGGATACTTATTTACTTCTGTAGTTTTATTGATAATAATAAAATTAGTAACCATTGTTTTGTAGTCATATGTTCATCTTTTTAAATTCTTTACTCATCTACTCACCACATTTAAAAACTAAAGTGTTTCTCCTATTTTTCTACTCATTTTTGTGATTAAATACTAAGAAAAACAGGTTTTCTCACCATAGAGTCTCAGATATCAGTTACTAGTCTGCTAGTTCAGTTTCATTTTCTAAATCATTATCCTTGTCCTCACTTCCTGTTTCTCTGGTGGGTTTTTTACAACTCAGAAATACAAAAAATGTTAAATTCCTTTGAATTTCTTCTTACAGAAGCACATTCTTGGTCCCAAAGTGTTTAATCAGCGATGGCTGTAAAATGTTAAGTTAGAACATTAGTTTTTTTTTAAATATATCACATCCTAACGACTAATGAAATCCATTTTTTTCTCCCCACTAAATATTAATAAATGACCTGATTAGCAGAGATGAAGATTGTTATTGAAACTTTATTTTATGTTAATGAATTTCTGTTGACCTTTAAATCTTTGTTTTTAGTCGCTCCCTTTATTTTGAGTTTTTTTATATTCTGTGTTAGCACAGCGACATGACAGCACTTGTTTCATAAGATGATGTCATTTCCTGTCACCATCTAAGAATTGTGACGCAAACATTAAACTTAGTTAGAAACCATTGGTATTCATACCAGTCTCTATTCTCATCATCCTTCTCTGTCCTCTCAGGGGTGATGAAGCTTTGATCGGATCAGCCGGGGACGTGCACAAGACGAGGACCACATCACATGGGAGTGTGTGTGCATGTGTGTGTGAGGGCCTCCCACCGGCGACTGCTCTTCCTGGACCAGCATGGCGGGGGTCAGAGAGCGCGGCTCACGGACCCAGAGGCCGTGGTCGGTGTACCGGGCCAACACCTTCGAGCTATCCAACGAGATGATCGGGTTGGCTCTCGCAGGTGAGTCACTTAATGTCGTCATCACGCGTGTTTCTGTTTTTTTAAACCTAATTATTGTTATATTTTTTGGTTGTTTTGCAGGAAATAGTCAGGACCCAGATGAGCCTGTGCTGGAGTTCAGTGTTGGTGAGTTTCACAAATATTCACCCAAGCCGTTGGTGTTTAGGTTTACTTACTGTCTATTATGGCATTGTTTTACCTGTAAGTGATGGAGCAGGACGGTTTAATGTGATAACAGCAGAATAAGATTTATTTCTGGGAAAAATAATCTTTTAAATGTTTCCACACAGGGAGCTAGGGAGGGAAATGTTTATCGACTGTAACCCAAACCCTTTTGTGTTTTAAATAATTTATGTGTGTGTGTTTTATCCCCACTCAGTGTGCACAGGCCTGGTGACTCCCTCTCTGGATCGAAAGCCCAACAGCTTTGTAGCAGTGAGCTGCACCACGCCGCCTCAGGCCTTCTGGACCAAACACTCCCAGACCGAGGTCATAGAGGTCAGGCTTTTAGTTAAGGCTGATCCTGATTCCAAAAAACCCGAGAGATGCTCAGTTTCTGCAGCTTGACCCGTTACAGGAGCTGATTTCAGCTGGTGTTCAGCTTCTGACTGACCTGAGGTCAGCAGGTTGGCTCAGAATATAATCAGTGGGATATTTACCTTCACAGATGTAGAACAAGAAGTTTGTTTATCTAAAATCAAAAGTAGCTCATTTTCTTTTTGAAGTTTTTTTTCTTTAATAATTGACTTACGTATTTTCTCCTTTTATCCGTGCAATTCCGTTTGAGGTCAAATATTTTTATTAATTTCTGCTTTAAAACTACATACAATAAAAAATGTTTGTCCTGTCGACAAAGATCAGAATAAACATAATAGAGACTCAATTATAAAGTGTATAAATGATGCTAAAACCTTAAAGTGGAACTGATTAGTGAGTTTAAAATACCAACAAAGGTCATAGAAGTAAAGTGTGGAATAAATGCATGTACACTCACCGGCCACTTTATTGAGTACACCTTGCTAGTACTGGGTTGGACCTCCTTTTGCCTTCAGAACTGCCTTAATCCTTCGTGGCATAGATTCAACAACGTACTGGAAACATTCCTCAGACGTTTTGGTCCATATTGACATGATAGCATAACGCAGTTGCTGCAGATTTGTCGGCTGCACATCCATGATGCCAAGCTCCCAGTCCACCACATCCCAAATGTGCTCTATTGGATTGAGATCTGGTGACTGTGGAGGCCATTTGAGTACAGTGAACTCATTATCATGTTCAAGAAACCAGTCTGAGATGATTCCAGCTTTATGACATGGTGCATTATCCTGGTGGAAGTAGCCATCAGAAGATGGGTTCACTGTGGTCATAAAGGGATGGACATGGTCAGCAACAATACTCAGGTAGGCTGTGGCGTTGCAACAATGATCAATTAGTACTAAGGGGCCCAAAGTGTGCCAAGAAAATGTTCCCCACACCAGTACACCAGCACCAGCCTGAACCGTTGATAAAGGCAGGATGGATCCATGCTTTCATGTTGTTGATGCCAAATTCTGACCCTACCATCCGAATGTCGCAGCAGAAATTGAGACTCATCAGACCAGGCAACATTTCTCCAATCTTCTATTGTCCAGTTTTGGTGAGCCTGTGTGAATTGTAGCCTCAGTTTCCTGTTCTTAGCTGACAGGAGTGGCACCCGGTGTGGTCTTCTGCTGCTGGAGCCCATCTGCCTCAAGGTTCCACGTGTTGTGCGTTCAGAGATGCTCTTCTGCATACCTTGGTTGTAACGAGTGGTTATTTGAGTTACTGTTGCCTTTCTATCAGCTCCAACCAGTCTGGCCATTCTCCTCTGACCTCTGGCATCAACAAGGCATTTTCCCCCAGTGCCGCTCACTGGATGTTTTCACTTTTTCGGACCATTCTCTGTAAACCCTAGAGATGGTTGTGCGTGACAATCCCAGAAGATCAGCAGTTTCTGAAATACTCAGACCAGCCCGTCAGGCACCGACAACCATGCCATGTTCAAAGTCACTTAAATCATCTTTCTTCCCCGTTCTGAAGCTCAGTTTGAACTGCAGCGGATCGTCTTGACCATGTCAACATGCCTAAATGCATTGAGTTGCCATCATGTGATTGACTGATTAGTTATTTGCGTCAATGAGCTGTTGGACAGGTGTACCCAATAAAGTGGCCAGTGAGTGTATAATATAATCATGAAACAAGTTTATACTATAAAAGCTTAGAATAGACACACATTTAAGGAAATTAAATGTGACAAATAAATTAAAGGAAAACATTTACGTATAAATAACGGCTCATCTGAATGTTTTTGTTTAAAGTTTTTTTTTTGTCTTCTCAGGGAACCATCAATCCCATCTTCCTCAGCAGCATCGCCTTCCTCCAGGACTCCAACATCAACCAGCAGACGCAGGTGAAGCTGGCCGTCTATGACGTGAAGGACCGCTCCCAGAGCACGGTATTAGTCCGCCTCCTTAAACTAACGCAGCGTTTAGTTAAAGTTTAATTCATCAACAGGAAGTCGTAGATGAGTGAGTTTCTTTAGGAAAGATCTGTAAGTGAAGATGAGTTAACCCTTCATCCTTCTCTGTGCTCAGATGTATATGTTGGGCTCTGCGCTGTTTTCTGTGAAGGAACTCCTGCAGGAGAAGAGCCACAGATTAGAGCTGGAGCTGAGGTATGCTTCTGCTGCAACAACGATCACCTGGTTGCTCCTGTTTTTGTGCCAGGTTTTAGAAAATGTTCAAATCATAGAGAATCTAGCTGGAGTCAGTGGGACGTTTTAGGTTTGTGAGTTGAAGTCGGGCCTTTCCTGGCTCTTACCAACTCCATCGATGCAGAAAAGAGCAGCTTCTGGTGACAGCTTTAAAAGTCATAATACAAAAAATTACAAACCTATTCTCACTAAATAATAACAGCAGGTCTGAGGCTAACAGAATAAATGATATGGCCAGGAGCCAACATCCTCTTTGGCAGACTCAGTTTCCCAGGAGGATATGCAAATGAAGCTAGGCAGTTTTAGGCCAGCTGAGTTTATTCAGTCGACTTTTTAAACAAATCCTTGTGAAAACCAAAGTGATGAAAGTTCCAGAAACATCAGGGATCAACAGGTGAAACCTCCAAAGATCCTTTAGGATCAAAGTGACAGAACGTTATAGCTTTTCTTTTTTAATCCTCACATTTGTTATAAGGTAGAATCCACCAAAGTCACAATTCCTCTGATTGGACATTTTAATCAGCTTGAAATATCCATTCCGTTGTTTGGAAATTATAAAAAATCTGGAAATGCTCAGCTCTAAGATCAGAAAGAATTTTTGTTTTTATTTTAAATAAATAAAAAATGTCACCTTTAAACTCAGCTGGCTTCATTTTACAATTAAACTATGTGAGCAAAATTACGTTTATTAAATTAAAATGGTCAGGCTTATTTAGGATAAGAATTATCAAAAACACCAACTAATTCAACTTCATCTTGTACTTGACTGACTGTGCTGCTGTAAAAGCAGAGAAGAGCTGCTACGGGTGCCTGGAGGTAAAAAAAAATAAGGAGAATTCTGATGCTTGGAAATAGAACCGCATGGTAATTATTGTTGGATACCACATTAAAGGGTCATAATTTATAAAAATGGAGCTGTATTTTTGATCTGTGTTACACACAATCGATGTGTTTTGCCCTTGTTCTGCCACCTTTTTTTTTTTTTTTTGGTCGGACTCCACTACAAGACAAAAAAGCCTAACCGTTGGAAAGTGGGTCAAAATAAGCTTCCCTGCTTACAGCTGTGGGTTTGGATCAACAGGTCAGCAGAGAACAAGCATGTGGGGAACATCACGGTGGCGGCCTGGCAGGTGGAGGAGAGGACGGATCAGAGGATGTCCATCGGACGTCTGCCAGACATCATAAATGGCCGGGTGAGGGGCAGCTCTTCTAGCAAAGATGTTTACTTCAGTTTCAGCGGGGAAAGGTGGAGCTGAGTGATTGTGTTTGTTGCAGACGGTTCTGGCCGTAGACGAGAGCCTGACTGAGGCGATGGGAGTCCGGATCAAATACGCCTCGCTGAGCAAAGACGCGCTGCTGCGCTCAGGTACGAAAAAGCAGGAGTCGTTTCCGCTCAAACACCAAAACCAGTTTTTCCCCTTTTTCCTCACCACGTTGTTTAGTTGCTACATACTTCTGATGAGCAATAATCTAGGTGAGGAGAAAGTAACTCCTCCAGGGAATGCCAGCTATGTTTGGCACCAACTCAAACACTCAGTTACATAAACTAAGTCACTCAACTTTTAAATAGAAAACCAGAGTGACAGCTTCTATACGCCTTAAGCTAAGTTTATGTTTCGCCTCATTAAGCAACAATAATGTAATTACTCAGATGTAAAGTAAAAAGTTTCGGTTGTAAACGAAGCAGGTAAAACTCTGCTGATGTGTGTTTGGGTCAGTGTTTGGAGGCATCATGTCCAGGATGTACCGGTTCCCCACCACTGACGGGAACCACCTGCGGGTTCTGGAGCAGATGGCAGAGAGCGTCCTGTCGCTCAACATTCCCCAACAGTTCATCAGACTGCTGCTGGAGGAGGACGCAGCCAGGTACAGGCACACACCTGTAACCTTTACCCAAGCTCAAACGCTCTAGTGCTGAGATCCCAAAAAAAAAAATAAATAAATAAAACTTTGATTTGGCTTTATTTTTTCTTAAAGGGATATTCCACCCAAAATTGAAATTTTGTCTGTTGACATATTTCCCAGAGTTAGAAAAGTGGGGGAAAAGCATTTTGTAACCAGCTGATCTGGCAGCAGTTTGTCTGCTTTAGCTTAGCATAAACAATGGAAGTGAATGGCAGGTACTAGCATGCTTGTTACTGGTTATAAAATGCTTTTTCCCACTTATCTAACTCTGGGAAATATGTCAACAGACAAAATTTCAATTTTGGGTGGAACATCCCTTTAAGTTAGTCTTTTATTTTGGAACTTTTTATTATTTATTGCCTTGAAGTGTCTTTCTTTGACCTAACAGATTTCAGAAATTCTGCAGTTTAGGAGATTTTGTTGGAATTTTCTTTTCATATATCTCTAAAGTTTCCCTTTTTCGGAGTAGCAATAAAATTTGGCGCCATAACTTAATTCTTTGTTTGACACTAAATAAAACTTTGATCATCTTCGGGGTTTTAGGGGTGTTATTCTATTTAAATTGACCTCAGACAGATCTAGCACCATTCAGGATACAGCTGCAGATATTTCACCACCTCCATTGGTTTTTCTTGCTTTAACACAGTGTTACGATGTTTTATTTACCTTAAATCACTGACGGTTTCGGCGACTCACTGTCGCCATCTTCAGAGTCACGGGCGTGAGATGTTGTTTTTCCTCCTCTAATGTTTGCGTTCAGGGTGTGTGAGCTGGACAAACTGGGAGAGTTGTCCCCCTGCTGGGAGAACCTGCGGAGACAGATCGTCTCTCAGCACCAGTCCATAATAACCGGCTACCAGGAGACTCTATCTGACCTCAACAACTACAGAGGTTTGTGTCTGCAGCAGCTTTTAATGTCTGCAAACCCTAAATAGGATGTGATTAATCTTGGTGGATCTGATCACATCAGGTCCGTCGTTTAAAGCCAGTAACCTGAAGTCTGACAGGAAGCTGGAGTTCATGTCAACCAACCTCCACGTTCAGAGGATGAGGGTTCAGGACGTGCTGGGCTCCGGTGAGACACCAACCTGCAGGTCGGTCTGTGTTTTATCCGTCTTCATTCTAACAATGGCGTCCTGTCGCACCAGAGCACACGTATGACGTGATAACGACCGGCGCTCCGGCCGCTCACTGCCAGGGCTTTAAAAACGGAGGTTTGAGGAAACTCATCCAGAAGTTTGAGGAGGCAAAGAAACAGTAAGTGGGGTTTAGTGATAACAACAGCTGATTTCTTTGAAATGGTATTATTTACTTCATTCATATTTAGTTGATTTAGTCATTTGATTTTTACATGAAGTGAACTCATTCTTTTCTAAGTCCCTGCTTTAGTTCTGCTGTTTGGTTTTATGGCTTCTTATTTTTGTTTTTTTGCTTTTTTTGGGTCAGCATTTATGAGGAGGGATGGTGAGTTTTTGCATCGTTTTTGCTTGTTTTCATTTTAGCATTTCACCGTCTTAGACCACCACCACCAACGATGTCATTGATACTTTGAGCTGCTGAACGAATCCTCACGTTTTATCATGAGATATAATCGATTTGTCAAAGTTGCACTCAAGTTTGGGATTTTTTTAAACTAGTGTTGCTCTTTTAACCAGGCCTTTCCACAAGATGTGTAAGCCGCTCGTAATGTAATGGACACGTTTTATCTGCAAGCAACTGGACATCCACACGTGTCTTTTACTTTGAAAGTTTCCAGCTTTTGTGTTTAACTTCCTGTCTGGCTTCCTGTCTGGCTCTATCTGAACTGCTGAGCTTGACGTGTTCTGGAAGAATAGCGCATAAAAAAATAGACTTGAAGTGTAAATTTAGCGTAAGTTCCTACGCTTCCAGGCTGCATCCAAAACGCAAGGCATTGGGGCCAGTGGAAATGCACCCAACCACTATAATGGCAGCTAATTGCTGCATGCTACGTTTTGCTGACGTTATGCAACACTTACGCGTGCGGTGGAAAGGCCAGGTACAAATTAGTTTCATGAAGACGTGTTTAATAGTCATAAAAAGTCTCTTCATTTGTCTTGATTTGCTTATTAAAAATCACCACAAGCAGCAGGCATGTGCATGCAGACACTATATTTGTCTATAAATGTCTTAGAGACCCCTCCCTTCAGTTTTTAACGGACCCGCTCAGACAGAGTGGTGCACTCCATCCATCAGACATAGAAAGTTGTCATCGGCATACGCGCTGATAACGTTTTCTTTGCATCCTGCAGCAGCGCCGTCTCCAGCTCTCAGTCCATCGTCTACTTACCACAGGACATTGTCCGAGCCAAAGAGATCATCGCCCACATCAACACGCTCAAGACTCAGGTCAACTACTACGCAGAGAGGCTTTCCCGAGCTGCCAAAGACCGATCTGCCAGTGGGCTGGAGAGGACGCTTGCCATTCTGACTGATAAGGTATGACACTTCTAAATTTTTTTGGATTATTTCATTCCTAATTTTGTTTTTAAATTTTACTGAAACCTCTCCTCTCACTTGGTCAGACTCGTCAGCTGGTGACGGTGTGTGACTGTAAGCTGCTGGCTTTAGCCATCCAGGCGCTAAACGCAGCACGACCCGAGTACATCGCTTCCAAAGCATCTCCTTCCACCGAATCGGAGCAAGTTGTCCTCCGCAATGACCAGGACACACTGCTGGCCAAGTGGAGCGGTTGCAACAGCCGATCATCTCTGCACGTGGACTGGCACGAAGAAGAGTGGGTACGTTCTCTACGGAAACTTGGATTGAAGGGACAGAATGTATGTAGAGAAATCCTGATGTTTTCTCTACGTGAAAAGTAGCATAAAAGTTGAACAAGTTTGGTTACATTTATGTATGAAGATTAGATCCGTGGTACAAGAAGTACTTGATTTTTTGTTTTACCTAAGGGAAAGTACAGATAAATGGGTTAAAAAAATACTTGAGTAAAAGTGGAAGCATCCAAGAAATGTTTGGCTTAAGTAAAAGTATTAAAGTCGATCTTAAAATGTACTTGTAAGTAAAAGTATTCAACTAAATTTTAAATATGCGTTTTATGTGTAGAAGTGTGCTATCAGAACAGGGGAGGGGGGGAAATGCAAATTAAAGTACTATTACCTTTGGAACTGCAGTCCTGCGTGGACAAGGGAGTGTGCTGCTGGTCTCCATTGGACCGGGGGTGGGGTGGGGGGTCGGGTAAATGCACTTTTAGTACTTTTACTTTTTAAACTTTTCAGAAAATGTAGTGGATTAAAAAGTACAGCTAATTGCTTTAAAACGTTGTGGAGTCAATGTAAAAAGTAGGTCTCAGGAAAAATGTACAGTAACAAAGTACTTTGCTACATTCACCACTGGAATAGCTCTCCTGTTTTGTTTCAACTCTTCTGCTGCCGTTCTTGCAGTTTAGAGGTATTTTCTCATTGGTGACAACTGCTGTTTAGATTGAGAACTACAGCAGTGCAGGTTTAAAGATGTGGATCACTCATTTAATCAATACATTTGCAGTACTCTCTAGTAGGAATGAATGCCTTGTAAGTTGTACTCTGGGGGGAAAAAACACCAGTTTCTCCAGTTTCAGGAACTAGAAAATTGCCACATCACAGGAGAAAGTGGCTTCAGACGACAGGATTTGGAGTCTTATTTCCTGATATTTGGACATTTCTCCTCTGATTGGCTAACAGCAACACGACTCTACCACAGACTCTGTTTGCTCTGCAACTTTGATGTTTTATCTCCACAAATCACACAAGCCTGGAGGAGTTCTGCTGTGTGGTGGAGTTGCTAATGCTAACAGTTAGCTTCTACTAGTTGAGACGTTCTCTGCTGTTTCCTGGACGCTAAACCAACAACAGTCTTCCCCGTCGTGAGTCAAGATGGGTGAGTCCATGAATGTTTAGTGACAGTGTGACGTAGATCTGTCAGGATTTTCTAATCCTAGAGTTTTACCTTCTATTTTCTATCAGAAGCTAATGCAGGAGATAGGTGTAGGAGACTATCTTCATGTTCAGCCTGCATGAAAAACTCAGAGTGACCAATTATAATCAAAAATAATCATTTTAAAATGGGTTTTCAGTGTTCCACACCTTTAATAAAAGAAAAAGAGAAAAATAAAATTAAACAGCATTTTCTATATTTAGTTTATGTGTCTACTGATGCCTAATTTTGGCGTCCTCAGGAGAAGGTGTGGGTAAACGTGGACAAGTCTCTGGAGTGCATCATTCAGCGAGTGGACAAGCTGCTCCAGAAGCAGAGGAGGCCCAGCGTCGACAGTCAGGACAGTATCCAGAGCGACCAGCAGGGCAGCGGCAGTAAGAAAGGTGACATTAACTCTCCTGTCTTTTCTAAAGTTTGACCTTTGACCTTCCTCTTTTTTCAGTTGTAATGAAACTAAATAAATGAGTGATTATGTTGGTGCAACTTTTCTGTGACAAGGTGAAAGTAAAAGACAAGCTTTCTGGATCAACCCAGGAAGTTTGTCCCAGGACTCCCCTCCTTCTCCTCCTCCTCCATCATCATCATCTGATCCACCTTCACCATCCTCATCATTACCACCACCATACCCTTCATCCCTGTCTGCCCTCTCTTCTGCACGCCCCCCCAGCAGCCCCGAACAGGAAAGCCGTACGTTCATTTTCCTGCTTCCTTTTCTCTCATCTCTGTCAGTCATGTGACCTGAAGAAGGTCCTCCCTGGCTTTCTCCTCAGCTTCTAACCTGACTAGTTTTCACAGAGCAGGTGTTTACAGCTGAGCCTCAAACACAATCAAACATGTCAGCTTTGTTGTTGTCCGTGTTAAAGTCCAGCAGCTGTACTGGAATTTTTGTGCTTTTTTTGTATGCAGACCACGGTCAAATGCCCCCAAACTCTTATTTTGAAATGAGGTTTGCAGGATTTTGGGGAAAAGGACTTGTTTAGAGGAGTTGATTGTTCTTCTTACATTTTGACCGCGGTCTGCTGTGTTTTCTGTGTGTGTCCTCTGTGGTTTCGCTAATCATGCATGTTGCACCTCCACCCCTTCTTCCAGATGGAAGCCCATGTGCTGAGGAGGCGTACCCAGGTAAGAGCTGCCTCCTCACCCTGCACATTTATTGTGTGATAGCGATTGTGAGCTGTGCAGCAGAGCTAGTGTAACCTGCTTTTTAAGGATTAGAGCTGAGTGCACCTGTAATTATTCAGACAGAGCCTGTTCCAGAATGATCAACATTACCACGTCTGCCATTGTTCTGTTCTGCTCTGTTTTATGGTTCTGTGACGACCCATTTGTCCGCTTCCAGGTGAGTGGAGCGAGGCGCTGTACCCCCTCCTCACCACGCTCACCGAGTGCGTCGTCATGATGAGCGACCAGGCCAAGAAGTCCATGGTGTTCCTGCTGATGCAGGACAGCGCCCCCACCATCGCCATGGACGTGTCGCTGCAGTACCGCCGGGACGTCGTCTTCTGCCAGACGGTCAGCACACACACACACAGAGTGACTCACAGACGCTCGCCCATACACAACTACTCAAACCATTCAGGTGACTCAGACTTTATAAATATTATAAAACAGGTGCAGAATTCAGATTTTTATTTATACTAAAAGCAACAGAGAAGGTAAAGTTTTCTCGTGTTTCAGAGCCTCTCAGTCGCTGCATTTGAATGGAAATTAAAAGGTGAAAAAAACACTTAGGCTCATGTAGCAGCTTGAGGTTTTTGTGGCTCATTTGATGGACTTGTTGCACATTAAAACAGGTGATTAAACAACCGGTTAGACCTGAATCACCTGTTATTAGTGATGCAGCGCCTCTGATCTTTGTCAGATTACTGCTGAAGGGGTTTTCCAGCTTCCTGTTGTTTCTTCGTTACACAAAACCTCACCTCAGATTTCTTGTCGTTCAACCGCAAAATGTTCAAACCTTCTTTAGTTACCTTGGTTATCAAATAGAAGTGTTATGTTTTTATCAGAATTACATTTTCATAAAAAATGGGGCAACAGTGGAATACCCGCTTTAGCTTGTGTTTTATTATTACTTCCATCGTAAGTTTTGTTGTTTAGCAGCTTTAAGTATTTTGTTGAACCTTCTGGGCCACCGTATTATGAGAACAAGAAGCAACATAAACAGCCATTTAAGGCATTATAAACAGCTGGATGCTGCCTAGATGAATCCTAGAAAATGCTTGAATCTTAAGGTGGTATTAAAGTAATATGATTGAAAATAGAGATACTCCTAAATTGATCAGGAAATCTTTTGCGTGATTGGCTTAATCAGTGATCGGTGTATTTTAAACTCAATAACTAGATTTTCTTTCTGATGTGAAGTCTCGACGTGCTAATTCCTGCTAACGGATCTTCTCTGTGGAAGTTTTCTTTTCCAAATATGACTAAATGCATTTGTATTCTGGTTACTTTAGTTGTTTCTGCAGGTCAGAGCCGTATAAAACTCGGTATCAACCTGTGCGCTTACGTGCATGAATCACCACCAAGATTAGGGAGAAAGTCTTAAACTCACATTTAAATTGCTTGAGTTTAATTCTGGTAAAGGTAAAAGAGCCCTGAGACAAATAAACAGCACGCATAATAAAATCAGATTAAAATACCTCTGCAGTTATAACAGCTGATTGGGTGTTAAATGATATGAGGCTTTATAATCTAAAAAAATCAACGTTTATCATATGCCGAGTCTGTTGTAGTTTGTAGGAATAAGAGTTTATTCTCTGTGTTTAGTGTGTTAAAGTTATAAAAAGTTCAGTTAGATGAGTTATGGTAAAAGTTTTGTGTTGAACCTGTTTCTTGCTTTTTTTATTTCAGCTCACCTCTCTGATCTGCGGTTTCATGATCAAATTGAGGAACTGTCTCCGTGACAACGGCTTCCTGAGGCAGCTCTACACCATCGGCCTCCTGGCTCAGTTTGAGTCTCTGCTCAGCACTTATGGTACACTTGCTCACTCACTCACTTGCTCGCTCGTTTCCTCATGGTTGGTTAAATCTGTGTGTTTGTGTGTCCAGGAGATGAACTCGCCATGTTGGAGGACATGAGCGTCGGCATCATGGATCTGCGGAACGTCACCTTTAAGGTGGAAATACAGTTTTCTTCTAATCCCAGATGTCCCTGATGAAGGGCCAAAGAACTTTATTTCCTTTGGGTTTCATGAGGATTCATTTTTAAGGCTTAAGGCTTGTTTATTAGTTACCCAACCCTATGAACACCCCTCTAGATAGGCGCTTTTAGTAAATCTGAGGAAAAGTTCTAGGAAAGACTCATAAATGTTTTTTTTTTTCCATTAAGGTCACCCAAGCCACCGGTAGCTCCACCCCCGACATGCTGCCCATCATCACAGGAAACAGAGACGGCTTCAACGTGCGCATACCGCTGCCGGGGTCCATGTTTGACGCGTTGCCACGGGAGATCCAGAGCGGGATGCTGCTGAGGGTCCAGCCAGTGCACTTCAACGTCGGCATCAACGAGCAGCAGACGCTGGCGGAGAAGTGAGTCACACGCCTTTATGGCCGCCGCAGAGATGTTCATTCAGGAATAAACCTGAGTCTGTCACTGTTAGATTCGGCGACACGTCGCTGCAGGAGATCATCAACGCAGAGAGTCTCTCCAGGCTGAACTCGTACTACCAACAGTTCAAAGAAGTCCTGCCTGAAGACTGTGAGTCAGACGGCTCCACCTCAGATAATATTTCTTTAATCTGAAACATCAGTGTCTCAGTCCCGTTTCTCTCTTCGTCTTCATTCAGGTCTCCCGAGGTCTCGCTCCCAGACCTGTCTCCCCGAGCTGCTGAGGTTCCTGGGCCAGAACGTCAACGCCAGGAAGAACAAGAACGTGGACATCCTTTGGCAGGCAGCTGAGGTGAAGAGACTTCCGCCTTAATCCCTCATCAGGATTTCATTTAATCCCAGCACACATAATCTGATCCAGAAACCTTGTCTTAGATCTGCCGGCGGCTGAACGGTGTTCGCTTCACCAGCTGCAAGAGCGCCAAAGACCGCACCTCCATGTCGGTGACGCTGGAGCAGTGCCTGATCCTGCAGCACGAGCACGGCATGGCGCCGCAGGTCTTCACGCAGGCCCTCGACTGCATGCGCAGGTAGGACGCTCTCACAGCGCCTGAGTTAAAAGAAAACACAACAGATGAGTTTGTCCCAAAGGAAGCGTGTGAATGTTTGAACTTCAGCCAGTTTCCTGTTAAAAAAACAGGGTTTTATTACATTCTTATATTTGAATGATCTTTGAGGATTGAAATCCACAGTCCTTTGTTTTTAAAGTTGACACTTTTCTTTCAATTCAAATCAGTATTTGTTTATTTATATAGCGTCAAAACAAGAGTCGTCTCAAGGCATTTCACAAAGCCAACATTCAAATTAAACCTACTTATCAGTTCATTATGGCAATTAGTTAAAAGTTTCCTGTGTAAGTAACCCAGCAGATTACATCGAGTCACTGACTTGAGTCAGACTTAGGGCTGCTCAATTAATCGACCTTTAATCCCAATTACGATATGGGTTTTGAACGATTATAAAAACAAAACAAGTCGATTATTTGCTCCTCCCCCTCGCGGTTTACTCCTGTGCTACGCCGTGCTGCAAATCAAGCGCACCTCCCACACAGTGTTGCCAATTTAGCAACTTTGTCGCTATTTCTAACAACTTTTCAGACCCACTTCTTGACTTTTATTTCCTAAAAGCATCTAGCGAACAACTTAGCAACATTTCTGATAACTCTTAGCTACTTTCTGTATAACTTTGTCGCCGATGTTTCCTACAGGTTAGCAAAACACTCAGCTGCATTCCGGACCGACAAGCTTGCGGTCTCCACTTTCGATGTTAAAGAGGGCAAGTCTCCGACAGGCTCGCAGAGGCTGACGGAGAGCTTTTGCGCCGACGCAAAATGGCGTTGCGTGTCTCCGTACCGACGCAGATGGAGAATTATAAATTAGGCTTTACGTCCACTGATCAATCATAAACCTTTCTCGGTGGATCTCATTCGCTAGAAAAATGTTTTACAAGCTAAATAAATTCAAGACACAGCGAGCCGCATCTGAAGTGGATTTACACGCATTTTACTGTCTTCATGCACTCTCATGTCACACCTCCAGGTTCTCATGCTGATAAATAATCATCAGTTCATCTCTGAGTGACACGTTGCATCGTGCAGCTTAATATGTTTTTATATTACGGATGTTTGCACTGTGTAGCTCTTTTTGTCAGTATTTTGCAGTATTCGTTTGATCAAATTGGGTCTGTTTTGGGTAGGCTTAAATAAGTTAAACTTTAGCCTAGACCCTTTTGGTTATTAACTGAGTAAGTGTGTTGGCTCTTTTACACGAGGAATCAGGAATTGTTTTAGTGATTATCTTGTTTATTTCTTTTTTCTTTTCTTTTACTTTTCCTCTGATTTGATTGTGCCCTGTGCAATTATATGACTGATTGACTAATTAACTAACCAAATAAATAAATAAAATAACAAATAAATAAAATCAACGTTAATTAAAAATCGTCTTAAATAATCGAGATTTCAATTTCAGTCAAAATAATCGTGATTATCATTTTACAATAATCGAGCAGCCCTAGTCACACTTTACAGCAAGCACGTAGCGACGGTGGAGAGGAAAACTCTTTTAATGGGAAGAACCTGACTCAGTATGAGCAGCCATCCGCCACGACCGACTGGAGTTTTTTTCTTTTGTTCACCTCCAAATAACGACCTCCACCTTTAGAGCAGAGGACTCAAATCATAAAACACTTTAGTTTTTCTATTTTTGAAACTAAATTTAGTCCAAAAAAAATCAGAGAACAGATGCAAACATTTACAGATTAAAGGAAAAGCCACACTTTTTGTCCGTATTTATAAATTAACAGAAATGCATCAAATAGAAACAAGATGATGAACCACATCACTATTATGGGATGTTAGGACCAGAGAACAGGTTTAATTCTGAAGAGATTCCCACAAATTCAGAGTGAATTTCATCTTTTATTGTGAAAAAACTTGACTATTTTATAATATTGGACCGCCTTAAATTTGTGTTTCCATGATTAAAGGCATAAATATTTCAGAACTAAACCATATTTACTGACATTGTAATAATGGTTAATTTGTGAGAAATATAAGAATCTTTAATTGATTGCATATAGAATGAAATGATCTTTTCTGTTATTGGAAAATAATATATCAGAAAAACTTTCTGGATTCGAGTTTAAAACTTTTGAGGAAGCAACTGATGTTTACTGCTATTGTTAAATAATTAAAGTTTGAGAAAACGTTTTTAAAAAATGATTTAAAATTAAAGTTGGACTTTAATAAATAAATAATACGTACATGTCATATCTGAGTTGATGGGGAAAATCACAAATTCACACGGTTTTGTTGTTTTGTAATGAGAAGCTTTCAAAGTAAAAGTCCTGCTTGTTCTGCCTCTAATCGTGGAAAACTTAGACTTTTTTTCCAAATTTAATGAAATATCCAAATTAATTTGAGAATAATTTAGAAATATCTGAGATTTTTCTTTGATTTTCCCCTCCTGCTCGGTTTGTTTTGTGACCCTAAAGGGCCACCATACATCCATCAGCAGTAAATGTTTGTTTTGGTTCTGATCAGTGAAGTTTCTGGCATGATTCTGTGTGAAGTATCTCCATCTGTCTTCCTCTCCTCTGCCTCATCAGCCAACCAGCATGACGGTGGATTTATGCATGATGTTTTTACTTTCATTCTTTTACTCTATTAAGTAACAAAATATCCTGAATATAGATTTAAACTTGCACAAACATCTAAAAGCGTCCAAGTTTTTGAGTTGTGTGAAATTGTTCATTTTGAGTCAATAACACTTTAAATTTTATGGTTTATTTGTTAAAACCATAAAATCCTCCTCTTCCTCCTCCTCCTGCTTCACCTTCATCCCATGTCTTAGAGAATATAAACATGGTGACTTTTTCTTCTGACTACATCTCTCTTAATTTCTCTTTTTTCTCTCTCCTCTTTTCCTCCTCCTCCTCCTCCTCCCGTCTCATGAATCTTTATGATATTTCTGTTTGATGTGGTGATCTTTCCTCCTTCCTGCCGGTTGTTTATTGTTGTTTTTGTTTTGGTTTCACCTCGTTGGAGCTGCTCCCCGTCATCGCCGTCACTCTGATTATTTGGCCATCTCTCTGCCTGCATATGTGCGTGCCATCTGTTTGTTTTCTTCCTCACCTTCCCTGTTCATCTTCACGCCTCTGTCCCTGTTGCCTTCCACCCGCCTCGTGTGCTCCTCCTCCTCCTCCCGTTTCCTCCTGGACTGGGCAGCGTTGGGACGAGGGAAGGGGTGATCCAGAAGAACCTGAGCGGCCTGCTGCCAGTGCGGGACCTGTATCTGGACCCCAGCTTGTTGTATTCGCTGCCTCTGCTGGCGCTCAGCCCCAACCTGCTGGTGGTGTGGATCTTCCTCAGCATCACGTGCTTCCTGGCCAAACTCCGCTGTAGCTGAGCTGAGCCGAGGATACGGACTCTCTGTGTCTATGAATCTGTACCGCTTTCCTGTGAGTGTGTGTGCTCCAAACACACACACTCACACACTGTTACCAATCTAAGGGCTTCACGTGACTAACGCCCCAAGTTTCTGTTTTCTCTTCTTCTGGCTGAGATTAGGATGAGATGGACTTTTGTTTTCTTAATTTATAATCTGAGAATTTAATTTTAGTTTTCCGACTTTACTGTCATAAATGTTTCCTCTGTTATCTTTCTAAAAAAGCTCAAATTGATCAAAAATATCAAACAGCTCCCCCTGGTGGCTGAACTGTGCTCTGCCTTATTTTTGACCCCTGTCACTGGTGGGGGTTTATTTACTTTTACTTAGAACTTGTATATATGTATAAAAAAGGAGTGTATCCAGGATGTAGCCATTATAACTGAAGCAAACGTTTAATATAATTCTATCATCGTCCATGTGCTTTTTGCACTCATTACACAGGCTTGATTCAAGCTTTTATTTGAAGCCAAAATGAAGGAAATGAACTTATTTAGTTTTGCAGGCTAGTTTGGAATGTGTTTTGTAGGATATTCAGGTGAATTATCAGCTTTTTACATTAGCTTTAAACATGCAGAGTGAAAAACAGATTTATTTATGCAACAGGTGACATTTTTGAATGAACGATGCAGATTTTCATGCTTGTGCCAAATGCTAAAGTCAGGTTATTATCAGGCCAACGCCATTGTTGTTGAGATTGTGTTGTAGTCGAGGAGAAGAAACAGGGTTTGTTTGTTTTGTCTTAGAAACAAAAAAATATGACCTAACTTTTTTTTTTTATTCTGTAGCAAAATAATTTTTTTACTTTTTAATTTCTTTTTTAAAGTTTTGTTTATAAAATGTCTAAAGTAATGTTAAAAATGTACCCAGTTTATCTCACCAACTGCTCAGAAAAAAATACTTATCATTATAAAAATTACCTTCATATTTTCTCAAAAGAAATAAAGCAATTTTTTGTTCTGTAGCCTCTTAAATCAAACTTTATAATTGGAAAAATTTGGATTTTCATATCATTGGAATTTACTAAAAATCAAATGATTGTGAATTTATGAAAATAAATTTTGCAAATTAGCTGAAAATTGCTAATCTAGTTTAGTTTCAACCATTTGTTTCTAAACATTTGAGTTTATAAACAAACTAAAATATAAATTTATAAAATATCTTTATTTTAACTATGCTAGCAGCTTCCTGCACTTTCCCGCCTTTTTTTGTATTTTTCTAAATGTAGCTAGCTTCTGTATTAGCATCTTTTTTGGATTAAAAAAGAGTTTTAATAAGAGCTTTATCAATATAAAAATGCAGTTTCTTTATATTTTAATTTAAACTATAAAAGTAAACATGTAAACTAAAGTGAAAAAAAATATTTGTGGGAAAAAAGATTGTAGATTGTAAATTTGCTAAAGAGCCTTTTGCTAACAGCGTTTTAGCTATTAATACATAAACATGAAAAAAAATTCAACCTATTTATGAAATTATTTTTGCTTCTTTTTTATTTGATCTTTTAAACTACCTCTTGAGTTTCAGTACAGGTTAGTGTTTGTTTAAAAACGAGTTGTCAACATGTCGCATGAATGTCATTATGTTAATGCAAGAAAATGCTAAAATATGCACAAAGAAAGAGTTTAAATTTTAAAATATATTTACTATTGTCATCCATGTTTACATGAGTGAAGTGCTTCCTGAATATATTAATTTCATAATATGACATGAAATTAAGATATTTTTTTCTCATTTTGTTGCTGTCTTGTTGCATTAGAGAATATATTTATACTGTTATAAAATAATTGTATTGAAATGCTTTTATTAACGTAATTATTTATTATATCTGAAACATGTATCGTTCTAAAGGAGAGTATTTAAATATATTAGGTTATTTTTGCTTGTTGTCACTTTAAAATAATCTGTTTTGAATCAGCTGTTAGTTTATTTACATTCCTGTTTGTAGCTATTCCCAAACCTCCCAGTTTTCCTGTGGAATGCTCATGTGATTGTGTTAATATTTGGCATGTGGATTAACAATTGTTGTGTTGATAGAATCATGTTTAAAACGGAGTTAAAAAGAGTTCTTGATTCAGAAAGTTTCCTTTGAAATGAACATTTCAACATCATAATTGGAAAATGTCTTGATTTCTATTGTTAAAGTGGATTTGTTTTGTTGTTTAAAGTAATCCCAGGTCAGTGAACCCAGGTCGGTATGCAAAAATGAAATTGCTGCTTGCTTTTTTTCCTCTTATGACTCAAAAAGTGAAATTTTCTTCCTGTGTGAGTGTCATGTTGCTCCAAGTGTGTCACACTTGGTCTGTGTGCACTTACAGTCACAGTGCTGCTGAAGTAAATAAAAGTTTGTGTCTCCATCTGCAGACTACAAACAAACTTTGAAGTTGTTGCTCATTTTTCCTGTCTTACATTTATCTGAATTCATCTGAAAATTTCCACATCACTGTTTGTTAAATGTTGCATCAACACTTCACTCCAGATTTCTTTTGTTGCTGTTGCACTGATCATCATGCCTCCTTTTTATTTTTTCTTTTGCTCTCATTCTGTCCTCCTCCTCCCCCTCCTCCTGTCTCCTCAGCGAGGGCTGCAGGCGAGAAAACACCATGAAGAACGTCAAGTGCAGGAAGTACGCCTTCAACTCACTGCAGCTGCGAGCTTTCCCCAGAAACTACCGACCACCTGATGGTACCTACGGTAAAGTGGAGTCCTGATGGAGGAGGCGTCGACTATCAGATCGATGATGAAGATATTTGTGTTCAGAGACATTTCAACCATCAAAGACACCTGCTGATCAAGGAGAGGTTAGATTTAATCCTGAGCTGAGTTTAGAATAAACTGTTTAAATCCTGTTGCTTATTGTATATTACTCCTAACGTGCTAAATCCAGAGTTTCCTCTCACTGATGATCTAATAGCTGCTGCACTCATGTTTAATTTATAAGAAACAACACCTGCCGGTGAGTTATTAAAACTGTGATTATGTTCAGATAAACTGCAGTAAAACTGTTATTTTTAGATTGTATGTGTTTAAACAGGAGTACAAAGTAACTAGTGCCCTTATTATGTAGCAACAGAAGCCGTGCCTTCAAAATGCTGCCCCAAGTGCTCATGAGCAAGATTTAAATTTTGTGTCAACTCGAGCTGTCCGCCTGATGAGCTCAAAGTGGAGCTGCTGATTTAGTAGGATTTATTTAAGGGGTTTTATTTTGTTACTTCGAGGTAGCCTATGTGTAAGTACCTGAACAGCCTTAGTTCTGAGACATAGAGTTTACATCCTCCAGAACTGATGAGCTAACGGCTAGTTTGAAAGCAACTAAATCAAAGTGAGCGGTCTTTAATCAGAGCCAGTCTGCTGTCATTTTTAGAGCTGATTATTGCAGCGTGTTGATCTTATGCACTGTTGTGGGATCTTTATTAATGCAAGCTAGTTCACAAAACGTGGTAAAACTGTAGCGGGATCTTTAAAGAGGCGGTTCACTGAGAAATGTGTAATACTTGTTCTTTTTGAAATATGATCGGTCACTCTGAGTTTCACTTGCAGGATAAACGTGAATATAATCTTCTATGCCTATTTCCTGCATTAGCCGCCAATAGAAATAGATGGGGAAATGCTTGGATTTGAAAATCCAGTGACATTTGCACATCATTTTGTCAAATTAGTATTCATGGACTCACCCATCTTGACCCGCGACAGGGAAAGCTGTAGTTGGTTTAGCGTCCAGGAAACAGAAGAGCGCATCTCGGCTAGTAGAAGCTAACTGTTAGCATTAGCAACTCCACCACACAGCAGAACTTTTTCAGGCTTGTGTTATTTGTGGAGATAAAACATCAACGTTGTCAGTGGTAGAGTCATGTTGCTGTTAGCCAATCAGAGGCGAGATGTCCGAATATCATGAATAGTGAGTAAAACCGTCTCCTGCTCACCTCTCTTCTGGCTAACTTCTACATCCTGAAACAGGAGTGCTAGAGGGTTTTTTTTTCCACAGAGATCAACTCAAAGGGCATGTATCCACACTAGTGACTAGTGAAAAAACAAGTGAAACAAGCTTTAAATAAATCTTTTCTACAAATGATGTTAAACAATAATGGGAACTTCCTTAATCTGAGCTATTTTACGGATCATACCCCTAATTTTCCCTCCAGAGGGTCATTTGGATAAATTCTCAAACAAAAACTTATTCTTTTTTTTCGGAACCCCCAGCATTTTAGTTATTTAAAGTTCTGTGTTTGGGTTGAAACTCTGTAGATTTGAAATGTTTTAAAGGAGTCATCACCTGAAATCTTCACTTTTCCACTTAAAAAAATGTCTATAATGGCTTCCTAATGATTTTTCACTGGCTGAGAAGCCGATATTTAACATTGACGCGTTTGTTTAATCTTGCCTTCTTCAACCATCTCACATGCACCCCACGAGCATTAGCTTATATGTCGACACAAAGGCCGAATATAAACAAATATGAACCAGCAGCGAACAAACCGGCACAACAAAGCTCATTTAATACGTGAAATGCATAAATTATGTCTTACCGTTGACGTAATCCGTGTTATGGGAGACAGAACTCCGATCAGTTTGTGTGTTCCATCTTCACAACAGCATAAGAGCCGATGCCTGGCTGTTAGCTTGCTTTGTCCCAACTCAACAAACGAGGACGCCATTACACACGAGGCAAGGCTCGGGCTCGTACATACACGGTTAGATCTCGTAGGTCACTGCCAGGTCGGGTTCAGTTATAACTTTTGTTGTTTTGGAGCGAGACGCTGAAGCTGTGTCCTGCTTCCTTCCACCAATGAACGCGCTCCTCAGTCCCGCGCGCGTCCGAGACTGCCGAAATATTGCGTGTGATCTTGCGAGAAAATATGCCCTTCACAATAAAGGATTAAAAAATCACATTTTTAATTTATTTTTCCAATACAATTTACTTTAATGGTCTAAAAGACTATAATAAGATGTAGATATCCACGGTATTATAGGTGATGACACCTTTAAAACGACTCACTACTGTCTCAGTTGTCATACTAGCCGTTAGCCCATCAGTCTTGAAGGATCTAAATGTTACAGGCTTAAATTGCTGAAATAATTCAGAAAAGGAATCTTTGAATCAGTATTTTTATTCCGACTGAACACACGGAGAAAGATTTTACCTCATGTTTTCACCGCTTATAAAATATTTAATTTCTGTATATCTGCTGTGATCTGTTTGTACCACAAGGGGCGCCACTGCTCCTTGTCACTTTTACTGCAGTCCAAATCCTGTAAATCTGCTGTGATACATCCACCTCCGTATTTACACCTAACTTATATATCACCTGTTTTATGTTTTATATGTGAAAACGGGAAATCTGTGACGGATTTTTATCTTTGTGTTGCTGTCTGAAATAAAATAGTTTTTTAGTTTTGTTGGGTTACTTTATTTGTGAATCATTCATCTGTGACTCATAATGTGAACATGCAATCAGATTATTAGAAAAGCAAGGTTGGTTAATGCCGACAAACCAACCAAACCATATTTAGTCACACTGAGATATTTTCAGCCATCCAGGAAATTTCTGTTGCATCACCTCCACCACTGGATGATCGGCTGTTGGTTTTAAATTGATATCCTGTAGAGATAAAATGCATCAGATGAGTGGATTATGTAGATGCACCCCTTACTGTGATTTGTCTCCGTTTTTTGCTCCTAAGCAGCCAAAATCCAAAGAAACTCTACAAATGTTAACTATTTAAATTGAAGACTTACTTAAATCCATTTAAGCCTCTTAAAAATGTATTTTATTACAGGAAATGCATGCAGAGGTGGACAAAATACTAGTGATGGGTCGAGCAACACTGATGCGTCGGCGCATGTATCTAGCTCATAGAGCGACACCCCGTGTCGGTGCGCGTATCATATCATCGTTCTCTGTGTAGAATAGACAGAGTCTGGCAGGCCAGGCTACTCCATACCTACAAATTAAAGCTTTTTATTATAGCAGCATCCTGACCAATCACAGGCTTGCAGTCTCCTTCGCTCCATCCTTGTGAGCCTGTTTGAGAGCCCTTGCAACGACGGATAATGTGCACTCAGTTTTGCATGAAAGGTGTTTGGAAAATGGGTGTACGTGTTGGGAGCTGGTCACCCCATGCCGTACCACAAAGCACTGGAGACCCTAAAAAGCTCCTGGATTAACTTGACTCCAACTTCCAATGATCTGCTGGTCAGCCTGAGATGGGGAGACTACTGTTTGTGAATTTTCTTTGTTAAAAAAATACCAGGCTGATTTATGATGAACTAGTGGAACCGATCAGTCTGTTTCTCAGCAATCGTTGCATCTTTGGGGAAGTAAATGCAACCATCTCTGGACTCACAACCACAATTATAGTATGTTGATCAGAAAAAAGAAATGTATCCAACCTTTGTCTTTGAAATTAAAATAAAAACGCAATATTTATTTTTTCTTATTTTTTAGAAAACTTGTCAGATCACCAAGGACAAATCCTGCAGACTTGGTCTGACTGCCTGCTGTGGACGGACACATTTCAAAACGGGGACATCACAGGCAGATACATTTTGGAAAGAGTCAAAATTTAATAAGAAGTGTAAAAAATGGACATTATAGACTCCAGCTGCTCTTAAAGGCGTCCACGGTAGACTTGTGTATTTGATATTTCACTTTATCAGTAAAACTGCTTATTGGTAGAAGGGAAATAAATGATTGTTGTGGAATTGGAGTCATTTTCCAAATGTCCATTATACATAACGCTGAACAAAAATATAAACGCAACACTTTTGTTTTTGCTCCCATTTTTCATGGGCTGAACTCAAACATCTGAAACTTTGTCCACATGCACAAAACACCCATGACTCACATATTGTTGTGAAATCTGCCTACATGTGTTAGTGAGCACTTTTCCTTTACCAAGATAATCCATCCCACCTCACAGGTGCTGCATATCAAGGGGCTGATTAGACAGCATGAATAATGTCCAGGTGTGCCTTAGACTGCCCACAATAAAAGGCCACCCAGAAATGTGCAGTTTCATCAAACAGCACAATGCCACAGATGTCGGAACCTGTGAAGGAGCGTGCAGTTGGCATGCAATGAAACAAACTTTTAAACAGTTTCTATATTGAGTATTAGTGTTTAGGTAAACGTTGATCATTTATTTTATTATTGTATGAACAGTCGTAATGTCACTCTTGGGGCATTGCGTATTACAAGTCTAAAAATAGAGCAGAAGCAAAAACCGAGGTGCAGCATAAACATGGAGCTCTCGGCTCGGCAGAACCAAAACATGCCCTTCAGAATAAAAGCATTAATCGTCTCAATAATGCAGAATTAAGAGAAAACCAAAAATGTGTGTAAAATACATAAAATATGAAAAGTTAAGAAGTCAAAATAAATATTTCATTTTGAAACATAAATATTTACTTATGAATAAGTGCATATTGTTTTCGGAGTGATTTTTATGCATTTGAAATTTACACTTTTGCTTCTGAAATGTTATTTTTGGTTGCTTTATTGTGGCATATTTTGTGTGAAATTGTAATTTTTGGTTAATCCTTTTGGCACAAATCTAATCCCATGGTTTTGGGTCATTGTCCTGTTGCAAGACCCATGACCTGCGACTGAGACCAACCTTTCTGACACTGGCCAGCTCATTTCTCTCTAGAATCCCTTGATAGTCTTGAGATTTCATTGAACCCTGCACAGATTCAACACCCTGTACCAGATGCAGCAAAGCAGCCCCAGAACATAACAGAGCCTCCTCCATGTTTCACAGTAGGGACAGTGTTCTTTTCTTGATATGCTTCATTTTTCCATCTGTGAACATAGAGCTGATGTGTCTTGGTAAAAACTTCCATTTGTGTCTCATCTGTCCATGGGACCTTCTCCCAGAAGCTTTGTGGCTTGTCAACATGTAGTTTGGCTTTTTTATGATTTGTTTTCAACAATGGTGTCCTCCTTGGTCGTCTCCCATGTGGTCCACTTTGGCTCAAACAACAACGGATGGTGTGATCTGACACTGATGTTCCTTGAACTTGAAGTTCATCTTGGATCTCTTTAGACGTTTTTCTGGGCTCTTTTGTTACTCTTCAGATTATCCGTCTCTTTGATTTGTCACCAATTTTCCTCCTGAGGCCACGTCCAGGGAGGTTGGCTACAGTCCCATGGATCTTACATTTCTGAATTATTTGTGCAACTGTAGTCACAGGAACATCTAGCTGCTTGGGGATGGTCTTCTAGCCTTTACCTTTAACATGCTTGTCTATCATTTTCTTTCTAATCTCCTGAGACAACTCTTCGCTTCCTCTGGTCCGTGTTGAGTGGGGTACACACCATGTCACCAAACAACACAGTGACTACCTGGAGCCCTATATATATATATATATATATAGGCCCACTGACTGATGACAAGATTGCAGACACCTGTGATGCTAATTAGTGGACACACCTTGAATTAACACGTCTCTTTGGTCACATTATTTTCAGTCTTTTCTAGGGGTACCATCATTTTTGTCCAGGCCTGTTCCATGAGTTTAGTTTTTTTAAATAATTCTGTTGAAGCATGGTTGAAAAGCAATGTCTGACTTTCATTGGTTACATTTCATAGAATTTTTATTTATTATTACTTTTGTCAGATTCAAGTTATTTCTGTGACCATGGTGGGTTTTTCGTTCAGTGACCAAAGGGTACCAGCAATTTTGTCCATGTCTGTATAAAACTTGGTTTTTGAGGAAAATTGACAGTAAAATGGGTGCTGGAATTTCACCCTACGTTTAACAAAAGTTCATCACCATGACTCACTGACTTCATAAAATCTCTATTGTGGGTTTATTTTCATCCAAATCCGACAAAAAATTCTCACAGTGGACCAAACTTCTAGGAATTAGGAAAAATATCTTGTCTTGTTTTGTTGGTGAATTTTATATAATAAGTCTGCTTAATTCTCCAGCGAGCAAACAAGCATGTGATGAAAGTGAAGACCCACCAGAACCCCACATAAAAACTCTTTAGATCTGGATTGCTAGAAATCCACCAGACTGAGACGTGAACTCAAAAGCAAGTTGTTCACAGCCGTTTCCCTCGTCAGAGGGTTTGTGTTTTCTGAGAATTTAACCTCAAATGTTATTGATGAACAGAACATTCTTGTCTTCAAGAGGTTGGAAAATACACGGAGATGACCTGAAATGATGAGGATTTATTGCTCTTATAAAACAAAAAAAAACATTATGTCATCATCAACCTTTATTCAACTAGATAAGATCGAGATCTTGACCTCTTCCTCAAGGGTGACCTGTAAGAAGGCATCAACGCACGTCAGTAACTGAGTACAAAGAGAGAATGTGAATGAGAAACTATTCAAAATGTAGGTTAAGAAAACTGAGCCTTGCGTTATGCCTTTAGTTATCTAACAGATGAACTAGTCCCAGCTGTTTGAACCCATTGGGTCCTAAGATAGTTAGCGAACCAAAATGCTGCTTGTTTTGTGATGCCGATTTTATGTTAACAGTCCAAGATCCACGGTATCGAATGCCTTTGACAAGTTAATAATGCAATACAGTGTTTCTTAGAATCTAATGCTTCATTAAAGTCATATAAAACTCTTAATATAACAGTAGTTTTACTGTGCTGCTTTCTTAGGCTTGAAAGGGATTTAGTATGTTATTTAGTTCTAGGAAATCTCTCAATTGAGAACAGATCAAACCTTTGAATACTTTAACCAGGACACATTCTTTGATTGAAATAGATCTACATTGTCTGGCCAAGAAAAAGGCACCACCTGGATTTAACTAAGCAAATAGGTAGGAGCCTCCTATTGGATAATACTGCATGGGCCGTTATCTTTCAACTGGCAACAAGTTGTTTAACCCCAACTGGTGCAATGAGTTGCTTCTCATTACTTAAGGACATCATTGCACTGACTCAAAATGAAAAGTTATTTTTACAGAGGACGCCTCTGTGACTGTAGATGCAATGTTTATGGCTTAGTTCTAAAAAGTATTATTTAGCTATTCAAATAAATGTCCTGATGCAATAAAATATCCATTAAATTAATTTAACATTATAAATCATGCTTTAAAATTTGGTAAATCATTAAAGGGCTTGTGTGCCTCAGGAGGATTACACAGTGTTCCAGAAAATTCTTGGGTCATTAATAATTTTGGTGATTTCAGAAAGATAAAAAAAAAATCTCCATGCTGATTCCACGTTGTCAAGTAGATGAATTGCTTCCTTTCAATGGCGGACAGATCATAAAAAACCCTGTTCATCTAAGTGTTTTGAATCTCTCTTCAAGAGAACCCTTGGTTTAACTTTTGGGAGCTCTTTGTATCACTGCTGTCGCACAATGATCACTTACATCATATCCAAAGACACCAATTTCAGTGTATTTATGAGGGGCGTTAGTTAAGTGGTGATCTCAGGGGGGACTTGTTTGGTTGTGTTGGTGCATTAGTTGAATGAGATTTTAAAAGTCAGTTTTATGTTATCAGATGCTGATGTCAGCCAGTCCAGGTTTAAACCCCCCATTAACCAGCGTTTAGTCCTGTTAGGTTGTTTCTTAACAGATATGCAACGCTAGCACACACTCGCACCAGCAGTCAGCAATCAGTGGGATCTGATGAGACCGGTAGCTCACGACTTCAGCGACCTCCAGGCCAAGTAGCAACCAGCAGACGTCGAAGAAATCAGCAAGAGACCGTGAAGATGTGTGACTATCGTATCCAACAAGGCTCCAGTATTTTACTTATTTGTTCATGGAGTGTCCCAAGATTCAGATCTTGCCATTTTTCATTGATCAACTTGTGATCATTATTGTTGACTCCCTTTCTTTGTTTTCCATCAGCCGTGTCGTAATACAGCATCAAAGCAGTGGCGCCCCCAGAGACATTTCATAGGGCCTGAGAAAATTTTGGGGTGGAATACCAAATTGGTCCTCATGGTAACGCTGGGAAAGTTTAACCTGTGGTGATGTAATAAATGCTCCTTTATTCATTTTCATTAAAAAAAAAAACACACACAATATGCGTCCAACACACTTGCATCAAATTTGAGAATCACAAACATTTTAGAAAAAAACATTTGAAAAACAGTTATTTAATATGTTGTTTCAACATTTATTTTAGAGCAGCTTAATTTGCCTGTTGTTTCTTCACTAACACAAAAACTATGGTGATTGAAACTTTTGTTTTGAAAATGGTGAGCAGCAGCGACAAACATAATTTAAAATTCAGATTTTTTTTTTCATTAAATGTATAATTTTATAGGGTTTTACATGTCTTTATTAAATAAGATACATTTATGGTTTGAAGATTAATATGACTTACTAAAGAACACTGGTCTTCCCTAGAGTGGTCAGTGAGGTGGCCATGGCCACCCTTTGGGGACACCACTGCACCAAAGGAGCTGGAGACTGACTAAAGGAGACCAACATCCAGTGAATATATTTAAAATCTCTGAGTTTAGATCACTTTCACATAGGGTTGTAATAATATCCAAATCTCATGATGCGATATTGTCACGATATGAACCTCATGATACAATATTTATTGTGCTATTGTGGGGAGGCTCATGATAATAAGACACACAACATAAAATACTTTGACTGGAATCCTCCGTGCTGCGTTCACCGCTGTAGCCTCCATCCTCCATGTTTGTTTATCTTTGCTGGGTGGGCTGCACGCACTCCCATTGGCGAACTGGCCGATGACACGGAAGCAAAGGATCATGGTCTATGTAGTTTACTTTGCTATGCTCCGGTGGAGAAGATTGAAAAGTGTTATTTTTACCTCAAGACGTCCTGTACGATATCGTGACAAGTCCACGACGTTATTGTGGTCATTTTACTACGACGATATTGCGATATTGCCAATATTGTTACAGCCCTACTTTCACACTGATTAATATTCAGCTTTAGTTTGAATAAGAAGTCAGACTGGTTATAGTTGGTAGCACTGCTGCCTCGCTGCACGAAGGTTGCAGATTCAAATTCCAGCAGCAACCTTTCTGTGCTGATTTATCATCTTCTCCCCATGTATGTGTGGTTTTTCTCTGGGTAGTCTGGTTTCCTCCTACAGACCAAAACATACAGTACATGGTTTTGGTTTTTGGTCTGTGCAAAGAACAAGATGACCCATGTGATCTGTGTAGATAAACTGTCTCTCTAGACTGTGATCCTTTACAGAACTCACATGTTTTGATTTTAATAACTTCAATCTACTTATGGTTTGTAGTCTGCAAGTCTGTGATGCTAAATAAACGTTCAAATAATGAATGGGTTGAATTGGTAACAGGGAGGGAAGTATTTGATGGAAACACCCATGGTTGAGCCATGAAAGTGGTCAAAAAGTGGGAAGATTTGTGTTAAAGTTGTATATTTTCTAAATTAACTGTGCAAAAAATGTATCAGAAGAGAGAAAATATTCATAAATCAAATTATCTTCCAAATAGTTTAACTCTTACTATATATATATATATATATATATATATATATATATATAGCTCTTCATCTTTCAACCAATAAGCTGATCTGTTTTCACTTACTAAGTTAAGTTCTGGTACTTTCATTCAGGATATCAGAGAAGCTGTTCTGGTTGGATCAATAAAAGACAAACTATTTAAAAATTCTGAGGTAATCTTAGATCAGTTTTAGGTAATTTAATACAAATAAAATCCACAATTTAAAGCTTAAATTCAAATATATATATTAGAAATCTTTAGGATCTAAAATGTATTTTACTTTAATTTTACACTTAAAGTTATGAAGTTGACCTCCAATTCCCACCCTTCTCATTACTAATGAAACCTCTGAATGATCTTAGTTTTTGGAACAAAGTGGTCTCTGATTGGTTAACACCCATTGGTCTTATGTCACATGAAAACCTGAACAAATCGGGTGAAATTGAAGGTTCATGTTGTAAGTCAGACACCACAACCCTGACGTTCCTCCAGCAGCACCACCATGAACACGTTCTTCTTCCTGGCCCAGATCTTCAGCATCGTCCCGGTTTCTGCTGTGCTGCTGTTTCTCCTCCTGAAGCTGATGTCCAGCTTCAGCAGCAGCTCCAGACTGGACTCTCGTGGACTGGCTGTCGTGATAACGGGCTGCGACAGCGGCTTCGGGCACCAGCTGGCTCTGTGTTTGGACCAGAGGGGCTTTGTGGTGTTTGCTGGGTGTCTGAATCCAGAAGGAGCCGGAGCTCAGAGTCTGGATAGAAAGAGCTCCAAAAATCTGAAAATCCTGAAGTTGGACGTCACCAGAGATGAAGACGTAGAGCTGGCCAGGACGATGGTCCAGGAGAACCTTCCAGAGAAAGGTCAGAGTTCAATTTGCTGCTGAGACAGGTTCAAACGAATGAGATCTAATTATTGACAAAAGGGAAAAAATTAAGGATTTTCATTTAGAATTTAAATTTTATGAATAATAATCTCACAACTTGAGTTTAAATTAGAATTTTTTGTCATAAGTTCCTTATTTGAATGTTTAACATTTTATGTTTAAAAGTGATTTTTAAAACAGTAAATGTCAGTAAACCAACTCAGTGGCCTAGTGGTATGAGTGTCCACCCTGAGACTGGGAGATCGTGGGTTCAAATCCACTGTCGGGTCATACCAAAGACTTAAAAAATGGGACCCAACGCCTCCCCGCTTGACACCCCTGTCCTCCTGGGTTTGATTGGGGGTTCAACCACTAAATAGTTTCCTGAATGCAGCCGTGTAGCTGCAGCTCACCGCTCCCCCAGATGATGGGTCAAATGCAGACAACAAATTCCACCAGTGTGTGACGACTAATGGGACTTTAACTTTAATTTTATGACATATAGGTGCTGAGTCAGCAAATAAAAGTTTCTGGAAGGTTTTTAAATGATAAAAAGTGCTTTACACTATCATTCATCCATTCACACTCTGGTCATGAGCTACATTGTAGCCACAGCTGCCCTGGGGCTCACTGACAGAAGCAAGGTTGCCGAGCACCACCAGCAGGCAAGGTGGGTTAAGTGTTTTGCTCAAGGACACAACAGCAGAATTCTCTGCTGGGAGCCAGGCTCGATCCTACAGCCCTCCGATTACTGGACAACCAACTCTAGCAGCTGGTGGATTGTTTTTAATGACAAACGTTAGTTACTCTTACAATAAACAAAATCATAATATTGGGGAACAAAAGCAGAGGCGTAGTCAGGCTCTTGAAGCACCGGGGGCCCAGCCCACCCTAGAGTTTCTTTAATGCAAAAAGTTGCATCAAAGTTTCAGTTTTTAATTGGTAAAATATCTTGATGTGTTATGTTGTTTTTGTTCTGGACATTAAAATGTTTATTACATTCTCATGGTTCTGGTCTTCAGGTCTGTGGGCGGTTGTGAACAACGCTGGGATCTCAGACTGGGCGGAGATCGAGTGGAGCACCATTAAAGACTTCTACACCATGATGAACGTGAACCTGTTAGGAAGCATCAGGACTTCCATCTCCTTCCTGCCTTTGGTTCGTGCTGCTAAAGGTGAGTCTGGTCAAACCAGTGTCTACAGACTGGTCCTTGGTTCTTCATAGGGGCTTTCTACGGGTTCTTCTTCTTTTTGTCTTTGTCTTCTTTATGTTCTTTTCATCATCTTCGTATTTATGCCTTCTTTCCTCTTTTTATTCTACACCTGCTTTGTCTTTTTTGTTTTGTTTCTTGTCTTCATGTCTTTTTTAACTTTTACTATCTTTTTTTGCTTGATTTTTCTGTCTTTTTGTCTCCTTTATCTGGAAAATGGATTTGCTTTTTTAGCAGACTAAACATTCAGAAAAATTTTGAATATTTTGTAAATGTTAGTAATAATTGTGTAGAAAGAAGGGGAAAAAATAACCCCTAAAAGCTAGTGGGTTGTTCTAATTTGACCTTAGGAGAGCATTTGTCTCGTGTTTGTCCATGTTGTTTTCTGCCTTTTAATTTAGGCTCCACCCACTTTCCACCATCCGTTACATTGTTTTTCGATCGTTTTTCCTTTTTTTCCAAACCTGGTTTAGTCGTCAATTCAAGACCTTGCACAAATATTATCACTTTAGTAAAATAACTCACACACCACCAGACAGACCCAAGATGGCCACTACAGCTAGTTAGCTAACACAAAACCAGCTCAAAGCTCAGTCAGTTTTACAGAGATTGAGCTAAAATTTGTTTTTGTGGAAGCTGAGAGTCATTCACATCACAATCTATAACCCATTAACCTTCATGTAGATAGCCTACATGTTTGGATGGTTTTTATGTGCGAAAGTGTCAAGATCTTATTGTTGTTTTTTGCAGGTCGGGTGGTTTTCGTGTCGAGCATCTTCTCCTTCTTCCACTGCCTGAACATGGGTGCCTACAGCGTGTCGAAGAGGGGGATGGAGGCATTTGCTGATTGTTTAAGAGTGGAAATGCAAAGTTTTGGTGTGAAGGTAAGAAACGTTGAAAAATAAACAGAAAATGCTTGATGGACTCTGGACTATGAGAAGTTTTTATTCAATTTGATTAATTTCATTCAGAGTTATGACAGCATGATTATTTCTGAAGACAACTTGTGTTAAATTCAAACGAGGAGACAATTTGCTTTTTATCATGCTTTTATTTTGAAGGAATTCAATTATTTAAAGTAAACATGCAGAGGTTGTTCTCCTCCTTCAGGTGAGCATCATCCAGCCAGGTAACTTTGCCGGCACCACCAACATCCTGAAGACCAAAACCAATTTGGATATCTGGGAGAACCTGGACAACGAGCAGAAACTGGTCTTCAGCCGCCGGTACATGGAGCTGGCCTGCGAGTATGTCACGTCCATGTGCAGGACTGGGTTCAAGAGTCCAGAACGTGTGATCAAAGCCATGCTGCACGCGCTCACATCAACTCGACCCAAACACAGATACCTGGTGGTCTCCACGTTGGATCTGATCTTCTTCAAGCTGTTTCCACTTCTGCCTTCTTTTATCTCTGATGCTGTTTTTTCTCTCAGCTCTATGTATGCAAGGAGAAAAGAGATGCTTTATGCTTAAAAGACACAGTAGTTCTGGATCTATGTTATCTTCACATATATTAAAGTAAACTTATTTTCTGATTAACAGATTTTATCAACTCCAGCCAGCCATAGTAGGAGTCATTAGTCTGTTATTGCTATTTTTTTGGTCAGAACATGAAATATTCTGAAATATCTTGTAAAACTACATAGAAATATTAATCATAGAGCATTCCTTTAGCTGAATCTCAGAAAACACAATAAAAACATAAAATCACGTTTTTTTTAATCTAGTCACATCTTATTCTAAATAAAGGAAGAAACTGTTTAAAACATTCTGGATTTGAAGTCATTATTCCAGGAGTTAGACACAGTTATTAGCAATATGTTTTCATTAATAAACTGCATGATTAACATTTATGAATCACTATCAATAGTATGAATCCATACTTTTTATCAAAATTTTTCTTATGTCCATTTATTTAACCTTACTAAAACATAATTTTTTATTGAATATTTGAGATCAGTCCTAAATAATTCTGTATCATTAAACATAATTTACTTCAATAAAATTTTAATAAAACAAAACCAGATGGACAATCTTTATGTGTGTACCAGATTTAATAATCCATATCATCAGGAAAAGTTGTTTATCTCTGGCTTATTTAATCTGGATAAAGTGGGATTAAGAGCTGTACTCACATTGATTGATTATTGCCACTCCTTGTATTTCAGTCCCCATTTTCCTGATGAGATTGAAGGTTTAGGATGGAAACAGAGATTTGATGTTTTTATTACCAAATGATCAGATTTGTTGCCAACTGCTATGCTAGCACAGATTTATTTATTTTATTTAACTTTCATCACGCTTGTTTTCACATCTTGTGATACAATTAAAGTTTTAAAAACACTGAAGCTAAGTGACAGCAGATGTTTTGACTGCTTTAAGTCTTTGCGCTCCTTTAATTTTGACCTTTCTCAGATTCCGTCCAAACTGTTGAAACCAGAGAAGCTGGTTGGTCGCGCCTGAGACAGGAGGTCTCACTCTGTTGTCATTTCTGAAGAAAGTTTGTCTTTTCAGTGCCAAATAAGAGAAACTAAAAACGTTTAGGAACTATGTTTAGATTATCTAGATTTTGAAGGGAAAGGATAGAAAAAAGCAAATGTTTTAAGAAAACACAAAAGATTTTCTAACACTTTACTGTTGCTTTCAAACTGGTTTCAGTGGTTCTTGAGCCTTAAACTTGTGCAACTTCACGTGGGACATCACTCTGCTGCCCACTTCTGGCCAGAAACGGCACTTAACAACTTTGATGGTTTAGGTAGGCACTGGTTGGAGGTCTCTGCCTGCTGCTTTATGGCTTTAGTGTGTCAGTAGCAAATATAAAAGATAGCAGTTAGCTCTTTCAGTTTGATGACCATCAATAAAAAGCACGAGAAAAAGAAGTGCTTTTTTTGTTGGCATCAGGGTGGAGCCATGCTTTTTTTATTTATTTAAAGTGGAGCCTCCAGAAATATTTTTGTATTATACTTCACTGCAGCATGTCTTTACATTCAACTTGTCTAATATCTGAGGCAGCAGCTGATATAGAAAACTATATTTAAAAAAGCCCAAAACGCAAAAAAGTGCATTATTTGTTTTAAAACAATTACTTAGTGATCATTAGCATTTTAGATTTAAAATCTGATTTCTGCTTTATGTCATAATCACTTCCCCTTGCGGCTGCCGCTTCAGAGCGGCTCAAGACCTTCTCGCTCATCTTGTTTAGAGACGATCTTTGCCGCTAGCAAACAGATGATGAGCAAACAGCGGCTTTTCTCTGCTAATAGCTCTACAGACTGGTGTGTTTCCCACTGACTCAAGTGGACGACTAAAGGGGGTCTGAAATAAACCAACTGGTAAGAAAAAGGAAGCATTTAATCCAGAATAAAAACAGCGGTCAGTTTTTTAGGGTTTGGGTTAGCTTACAGGCTAGCTGCTTGGTTAGCTAACCTACAGGATTAGATGGAAACACCTGGCAGAGATTTTATCCTCATGTCATTAATTATATCTTCTTTTTATCTTGCTGAGGAGGGATAAAATGGGCATAAGTAATGAGTATATTATCCAGACAAATGTATCACTTTCGTTTTGACATTTCCTTCTTTTATTGGCGTCTAAAATTCATGAAACAGTCAGTAAACAGGCGGTGTTTGTTTATTTATGACTTGTTCTGACTGCTTGTGTGTCTGTTTCAGAGGCAGAAGCAGTCCTGAGGATGGAGACGTAAAGCCCACTGATGGACCCCCAGAGAAAGAGGTAAGTCCCTCCTGACCAGACTGGGGATAATCCAGTTCAGCTGGTGCTGGCTGGATGTGATCACCATGTGACATCGCCTACAGATGGAGCTCCGCTCGCTTCTGCTTTCCCCCACAAAACAACTGTTGTTCAGATGAAAGCAGAGCAGGGATGTGAAAGGAGCTGCTGCTTCAGCTGCTCGCCCACGCCTTTCTGTTTGTCAAACAGTTTCAATTTCACCAAGTTGGCCCTCAAAGTAGCGAGCAAGAGTCTTTCGTTTGTCCTCCAGGCCTCTAAAGATTATAAAGAGTGTAAAGTAAACAACTGGTGTGTTTTGCAGCTCTGAAGATGACGATGTGGGTGAGCGAGGCCTGCTCCACACCTGGAAGGGTTACTCCTACAGCATCACCCCGGAGAGGCTGCTCCTCCCTCGGCCGGTGCTCCATGCCGCTCTGGGAACTCAGCATGGAGTTCTGCTGGTGGAAGGTGAGACTTTGGTGTATTCTGATGCAGACACAGCAAATAGGATGAGAGAAGCACATCAGTTATACACTAAGTTGTCCCCCCAGTGTCAGAAAGCTTAGGTCAGGCTCTGGTCCAGCAGGATATTGTAAAAATATGTTTCTCCTCTTTGGTTCCCTCTCAGGAGGACAGGTGTATAGTTTCGGTGAGTTGCCATGGAAACAGAGTCCAGCATTGGAGGCGATGAGTCCGACCCTAGAGAGCGCTCTTAGTGGGCAGCGGGTGGTCGCCGTGGCAGCAGGGAGCTTCCACAGCGGGGCGGTGACAGAGGATGGTGGCGTCCACATGTGGGGGGACAACAGTGCGGGACAGTGTGGCCTGTCGGGTCTGAGCTCCGTCCCCAACCCGACACCAGTGGCCCTGGTAGGTGCTGGCGGTGCAGAAACGGTGCCGGTTCTGGAGCTGGCCTGCGGGGAGAAGCACAGCCTGGCACTGTCGGTCCAGAGGGAGGTGTGGGCGTGGGGCAGCGGGTGTCAGCTGGGTCTGAACGCTGCCGCCTTCCCCGTCTGGAAACCCCAGAAAGTGGAGCAGCTGGTGGGGAGGTGCGTGCTGCAGGTGGCCTGTGGGGCGTCACACAGCCTGGCTCTGGTCCGATGTCCAGGTCTGCAGGACGTCCAGCGTCCCCCCGTGGACAAATGTAACCAGTGTAACCAGCTGCTGTACACTATGATGGACAAGGAGGACCACGTCATCATCTCTGACAGCCACTTCTGTCCTCTGAGAGGGGACACCTCCGAGGGGGAGGACAGGCTGGAGGCCCCTGCTCCCACACAGAGTCTGAAATCCTCCCCATCCGAGCCGGTCCTCCCCTCCTACAGCGCCTCCTCCCATATCCCTGCACCTGAAGGACACACGGACCCAACCTCTGACCTCACCGTTACTCAGAACTCAGAGGAAGCAGAAACACAACTGACTAACGGTTTGCAGCCAGGCTCGGACTCGGCTCAGTCTAAAGCTGCTGCTGCTGCAGCCGGGGTCAAAGGGTCACCGTATCCTGATGAGCAGGCGGTGAAGGAATACTTGAGGAAGCTGTCGGACTGCTCACAGGTAGAGCCAAAGACGGTGAGTTCAAACATCATTTAATAACACAAAACATTTATTTTCTGGTAAACGTTTGTAACTTTGTTTTATTTTCAGCCTTAATTGTAAATTCTGAACCCAGAAAGACTTGTTAAAATGAATTTAGGTGTTTGAAGAGATCCAGAAATCAAAAACATCAAAGTAGGATTCTACTGGCTCCCAACAGGAAGTCACAGATCATAGATGGTTTCTTTGTTTCTACTTCAGCCATCTTCAGGGGGTCGTAGCTCCTCCACCCTCAACAGCCTAGTGGCCTCCTGCGCCTCAGCGGTGGGCGAGCGCGTCGCCTCCACCTATGAGGCTTTGTCCCTGAAAAAGATGATGAACTTCTACTTGCCATCGCGGTCCGAGGCGCTCAGCGGAGTCGGGGAAAACACCGCCGAGCGGGTCCGTCAGGAGGACTCTGTCCAGACCAAGAAGAGCTCCAGCACGGGGGACATCCATGAGGAGGAGGCGGAGGGTTTGAGGCGCCGCCTGTCGCTGCCGGGACTCCTCTCTCAGGGTAGATACGTTGTTCACCTCTTATCCTCCTCCTATGGCCCGCTGCGTAAGTACACCTCACACATGTGCAGGTGGACGTCGGTGTTTGTTCGCTCCTGGCTTGTTTGGCTTCACGTCATGGCATGCTTCATGCACATCTTGGTGTTTCAATGTGTCGTAAGTCTCCCACATCCGTCAAAACTCGAAAGAAGGTTTCAAGTGTGCCGATGCAGCTACTTGATGATCATCCAACATCACCTCTGTGACTTAAAGCTGAAACCAAGTTGATCAGATGGTGTAAAGAGCTTTATAATAGTAATGTACTCTTAGCTTCAGTCTGTAGCTTGCCTCAGATTTGTTTTGTTTTGTTTTTTTGGGAGAAAATTTATATGTAAATATCTAAAATCATTTTAATGACATTAGTACTTTCATATAAATGTACTCATCTCTATTATGAACTTAAAAAGATAAATCATCATGTGACTTAGATTTTCCTCTATCAATGAATAATAATGATTATATTTATTGTAAATATGGTACAATAATTTAAAACTGATCTGCGGTCAGTTTACATGTGCAGCTTTTATCACAAAGGTTAAAGTCCTCCATGTTATCTGTTCACAACAATCTACAGATCAATAAATGTTTCACACAAACAAAATGTATTTCTATTTGAAAACAGCCTTATTTTCTAATAACTTTGTTTAAAAATAGTGTTTTAAAAGCTGTTCTGAAGGGAAATTAAACTTAAAACCATTTACAGTGTAAGAAATCATGACTTTTAGATGAAAACAGACGTTCTGCTGCCAGAAAATCCCTCATTCATTCAGAAAATGGTCACGTTAATTCCACGTGGCAAAGTGATTATTAGAGCAGAATGATGGTTTTCTGTGTGAATAAAAGTCAGGGAAAGGATTCTGTTTTTACACATAAACACAGCTTCGTATTTCATCATCTAAAAGGTCAAGTGTGATTTTTATATTGACTGTGAAGAATCCTGCAGCGTTTTTTCAAAACGAGACAAAACTGTTTTTTAAATGTCTAGAGGCTTGTGTGAGTGTTTGTCCCGTCTGCTGCCTTCGATGACCCGGCTGATCGTTTGCATGAGTTCTCTTTCCTTTAACTCTGTTCTTTAGAGCTGAAAAACAATCCGTGAAAGCTGAGATAAAGGATAAATGAGAAACTTGCTGAATCCCTTTGTGCTTCTGCAGTGTCGCCGCGGCTGCTGAGGAAAGCCGCTCGTCCCAGGATTCGCGCCTTCGCCCTCACCCCGATGGGAGGAGGCGTTCCTGAGGATCAAGAGGTGCTGCCCACCCTGCAGACGGAGGTGTGGAGCTGGGGGCACGGCGAGCATGGCCAGCTGGGACACGGAGACACCCTGGCCAGGTGGGACTTTATTTATGACTGACACAAACTACAACTCAAACACGTGTCACTAAAGACAGAATAAACAAACAAGTTGAATGTTTTAGCACTTTTTGCTTAAAAAAACAAACTACATTCCATTTCTGCAAAGACACTAAATTATATTCTTTCAAATAAAAAATGACATATTAGCTGATTGTCCCCACCAGGCCACGCCCCCTCCCTCTCTGCTGTGCTTAAGCTCTGCTGTTATATAACTTATGGCAGCGCCTCAATGCCATTTAGAAACGTGTTTCCTGAATAGCCTCTGTTAGAAGAAATAGGTGTCTTTCAAGACTGACTAGCTAACTGCTAATACAAGTCCAGCACACTTGGATTGCTGCCATCTTGGAACAGCAATGATTTACGCAAACGATATTTTTATAAACCACAGAAACATTAAATTCCTGCTGATGTTGACATTTATGCTTGTAAATAACCAGAGAAATCCACGTAGAGAGAAACCGTTTAACGTGAGCTACTCTGACTTTTACAACATTAGTCGTTTTAAGAAGGCTACAACACACTTTGGTGTTAGCAGCATTAGAACTAGCCATTAGCTCATTTAGCTAACGCTACAGAGAAATACACTTTAAAATGACACAAATTGTGTCGGATTTCTGATGAAACTTTGTAAAAGCAGCTCATTATCTCCACCTGGTGGTGTGGAGTCCAGCTGCAGGTTTCATGTCATCGGCTCTCACTGGATTACCTCATAAGTACAGTTAACATCCTGGTTTAGAGCCAAAACGGATCATCGTGCTCCATCTGTTTAATTCACTGATGAGTCATGATTTTAAAGCCGTTATTGACCTCTGACCTTTGTGTCTGTGTGTGTTTTTTTCCCCAGACTGCAGCCGCTCTGCATCAAGAGTCTGAACAATAAGGAGGTTGGCCGGGTGGTGGCGGGGGCTCAGCACTCCCTCGCTCTGACGGCTCAGTCTCAGGTTAGCAGCCCTCCAGCCCTCAGGCATGGTGTTTACATTTAAAAATACCTGACACACCTGTGTTTGTACCCTCCAGGTGTTCTCGTGGGGCAGTAACAGCTCGGGTCAGCTCGGACACATGGAGTCCCCTAGCTCCGTCCCCCGCCTCGCTAAGGTTCGGAAGCCAACGATAGCTCCTTCCTCATGAAGCTCAGGACCTTTTTGACCTGTTGCTGTTTTTTTTCTCAGCTCTCTGAAGGCATCCGGGTTTGGGACGCAAGCGCAGGAGAGAGACACACCCTCCTGCTGGCGGACGGAGACTGCATCCAGCCTATAATTTACTACAGCGGGCAGCAGGTGAAGGAGGGCGAGGAGGAGGAGGTGGTTCAGGAGGAAGAGGAGGAGAATCGGGTCGGCAGCTACACCCAGCAGCCCGTTCTGCTGCCTTTCTGTATGAACGTAAGAACACTCAGAGATACTTGCAGGTTCAGGGAGAAAAATTAATCTGGACTCTATTAGTTTTCCTAGCGAGAGCTCCAGCTGGTTCACAGATCCGTCACACCCAGGTTTCAGACTGTCTCTCTTTGTCCACTAGCTCGGTTACGTGAGCAGCGTGGTCGCCGGCGGTCGGTGGTGCGTGGCGCTGTCCGACAAGAACGTGATGGGCTTCATCGCTAGCCTCCATGAGCTGGCTTCAGCTGAGAGGAAGTTCTACTGCAGGCTGTGCAGCATCAAGTCTCAGGTCATACGCCCCCTGCTGGAGCTGGGTGAGGACATGTTTTAAACACACCTGTCAGCTTGTTCTGAGTTCTTCTCTGACTGAAGTTTGACTTCAGAGTCTCTGAACTCGGCGCTCGGCCAGGGGACCCTGGAGCTCCTGCAGGCGCTGGCGGGTAGGTTCAGCGTCCTGTGTCACCTGACCGGTCAGCATGCAGTCAGTCTCACCAACAATCTGCGCCGAGGCCGGGATGTCAGCAGCCTGCTGATGCTCGACCACGCCAGCATCTTCCTCAACTCCTACAACGAGTAAGTCAGACTCAGCACTGATTAGTTTGACTGATTTTAAGAAAACTAATCTCTAAATTTGTGTTTGTATGAAGTTACTGCAGTGCTGTCGGCAACTTCCATGTGGTGGGAGGTTTCCAGGCTCTGATTAAACCCTCCCTGTGAGTATTCTGAGAAGAAAACTCCCTAAAACACGTGAAAACCGTCTGATTTTTAATAACTGCTGTTGGCTTTGTAAAGAGATGTCTTTGGGAAAATCCCCGAGACGCTGCAGAGGCTGTCCGAGAGCAGCGAGGAGAACCTGGCCGTGCCTGACCTCCTATTGACGCTCTTCTACCTCCCAAATCTCCATCTGCACGAATACGGCCGGCTGCTGCTCAAACTGGCCACCTGTTTTGAAGTGGTACGCAGATGACAGACCTCTAACAGCACATATCAAGTTCTTTGTTTTTTTACATTTACAGTTGATACGATTGAAATAATGAAAAATGTGCACAGGTGGAACCTCCTGGAGTCACCTAGTTTTATGTCAGTATTGTAAAATTCCCATTTTTACGTTTTCCTAGTGTTCCAGCGATTATCAGAAGCTGCAGGACGGCTGCTCCAAGTTTGAAGCTTTGACCCTCCAGCTGAAGAGGAAAAGAAAGGAGGCCGAGTACACGTCCCACTTCTGGAAGAGCTTTCCGGGGAAAATGACGGTGAACTGACTGTTTTTTTATTCCCTCAGCCCTCCAGGCTTCTCCGGTGTTGCTGAAACTTTTTGTTTGTGTTCAGGATTCGCTGAGGAAGCCCCACCGCCGGCTCATCTACGAGAGCAGCAACAAATCTCTGACCCTGCAGAACGCTGGCAGGTTCTCCGTCAACTGGTTCATCCTGTTCAACGACTCTCTGGTCCACGCACAGGTCAGCTTCACGCACCTGTTCCTGCTGCTCCTTCACCTCCTCCACGTCTTCTTCTTTAGTTCTACTTCCAACACTCTAACTTGATGTGTTTCAAAAGTTTATGTGTGCTTGCCTTTGTGCTGTCAGGGCGTGGCGCCCCATAAAAATCCTGTAAGTATGCAGCCATCGTTAGACCCCCCGCATCCTCCTTCCTATCTCCATCATCTCCTGTCAGTTTGGCCTCTAAGAATTTGGGCCTTTGTGTCTTAAAACATTTCTGTTACATCTGAAAGAAAAACGTCCATCCGAGGATGAGTTGTCATAAGCATCCTTTCAGATTAAAATTCAACATTTGTAACATTAAAACTTTAAGAATACAAATAAAAACTGTTTTTCTCTAGTATTAGAGAGAACCAGAACACATCTTTAATATATATATAATTTTCTGTTTAATAAGAGTTTATTTAATAAGAAATATTTCAAAATAAGAGCCATTTTTCTGAAAGAAAACATTAGAAAAGTGTGCAGCAACAACAAACTAGCTGACGTGTTACTTTTCTGATTATTTTGGTGCCTTTTGTTGCTGCTCTATAAGAACGATCCAACACATATTGACACTTAACAAAAATATTTAAAATACCCTTATGCAAATCAGACCTAGCCTTTAAGTTGTTTGTCAACTGAATAAATAAATAAATAAATAATAATAATAATAATAAAATTAGCCTGGATAAAAATGTTTCTATAATTTTGTCAATTTTAAGTTATTCTTGTGACATTTGAATTTTATTTTCTCTTTAAAAGAACAGAACCATTGTACCACCTCTTTATGTAGGAAAAAATAAAATTAGGTTGAGGTGAATTTTCTCCAGAAACTCAAAAAATAGGACTTTTATTGTGAAAGGGACCCTAACTGTGCAAAAAAACGTTGTTTTTTTTTGTTTGTTAAACTTTGACCTTTGACCTCTGGCTGCTTTCCACCTGTGAGAGACAGCATGGGAAGATAAGCTGACAACAACTAAGGCTGTAAAAGTTACATTCTGCTCATTTATCCACATGATGCTGATAAAAGATAAATATTTTAATTCTTATTAAAGCCTTGGTTTAAGCTGCTGGTTTCAAAATAAAAGCACCAACAGCTGTAGATGAATTACTTCCTGCTTGTCCCTGTGGTGTCTCTCCATTTGTTTATTTTCTTCTCCTTCGTGGCTCAGAGTTCGGTTCTGTGCTGTGGTTGTTCTTCACATTTCAGTCCCCCCCCCCGATGCTCCTGGATGTTAAAAAAGACAGAAACACCCAGCAGTCGTTGCTTTTTAAACAGAAAACCTTTGCAGGGAGAAGCCAGATTTGTAATTATTCTGAACAGAAGTGTGTTGTTGGAAATGAAAGCATGCTTGCATGATTGATGCATTTTTGTTGTTTGGTTGTTCATGTAAAAGTTATATTTCACTTATTAATAATAAAATCTGGGTTTAAAAGTATTACCAAAGTGTTTAATTATAAGTTGGATAAATTATTTATTAAGCTGATCTTCAGCAAGTACTTCACTCAAATAAAAGCTGGAATATTTATTACTGTAAAAGTGGGAATGGAGTTAAATGACACAAACGACACTGATCAATGTCTCTCCATGTAAAACTGTTATTCCTTTAGTTAAATTATACAAATTATCCCATAAATGCTGTCTATGGGAGCAAATTCAGATTCTAAAAGTTTGAAAATCTGACCTGAAACCACCAATGGTGATGAATGAATGTGGAAAAAGAAAACCTTCATCTAATTTTGGCCATTGCTGTGAGAGTTCGTGTGCTTTTCTGTGATCTAATAACATTTTATTAATGTTTCTCGTTAAATTCTTTAATCTTCTCCCATTTCTCTCTGATTTTCCATCCAGTTTTCCACCCATCATATCTTCCCGTTGACCACGCTGTGGGTGGAGCCGACGCCGGAGGATGACGCCGGACTGTACGTTAGAGAAAAAAAACACACCAGAGATTATAGTTTCAAAACATAATCTCTTCTGTTTTTGCAACTGTAAAACAAAAAAAACCCTTCTACACTAAAACGTGTTTTTCAATATTAACATGCCGTGGCTTGTGGTAGAAAAACGTCATATAACATGTTCAAAATTCACAAAAATGTCTAGACAACAGTTACGTTTTGGTGAACCAGGTGAATAATCCCCGCCCCTTTTTGTAGCTGTGCATCTGAGGTAGACTTCACAGTAGAAACATTGAGAGTTTAAACAGGTCACAGGAAGTTTAACCTTACATGACTGAACTGGTGTTTTCATATCTTTAATGGTTTTATACCTTCTCAGTGATCTAGTGGTATGAGTGTCCGCCCTGAGACAGGAAGGTTGTGGGTTCAAATCCACAGTCGGGTCATACCCAATACCTCCCAGCTTGGCACTCAGCATTAAGGGGTTGGATTGGGGGTTAAACCACCAAATAGTTCCAGAGCGCGGCCACTGCTGCAGCTCACCGCTCCTCACGGGGGATGGATCAAATGCTGAGATGTAATTTAACCAGTGTGTGATGATGACTAATGGGACTTTAACACAATTGTTTTGTTTTTTTGGTTTTTTTTTTTTGCAATTTTGAAGATTTTTCCTCAAAATGTTTAACAGACTGTTGATCAAACTGTTTAGTCTGCAAATCTGTTTTTAATTTCTGTCTGTTTTCTAACTGGTAGTGAGAGGCACAGGTGTGTGGTTACCATAGGGACCTTAATGAGCCACAGGCCATTACCATGTGCCACTTCCACATCTGGGTAAGTACGGTCGGGGCTGGGTGGCGTCTGTTCGGGCTCGTGCAGGCAGTTGTTGTACACATGGACTTCTCAGGAATGCAGAAATCCCCGAGCACGTAGGCAGCACAAATAACACGTGAAAAAGTCAGTGGTGTCCCCCTGAATTAGATAAACAAAGGCGTCTGTGAGCTGTGTTGCGGGAAGTCCCCGCTGGCTGATTCAACCCTCGTAATCGGAGGTGATAAGCGTGAATTTCAGCCAGCCAATCAGTCCGTAGTGTCACCTCGGTCCCAGTCCGACCGCCAAGGAAGAGGTATGAAAAAAAGAGTCACCTCAGAACGGAAAATGCACATATTACCCAGATGTGAAACCAAATAAGCTACCCAGCTCAGCCCGTACTGACCCAGATGTGGAAGCGGCTATGGTGACACTAATGAGCCACTAGAAGCTGCTTTAACGTTTCTGTTGATTGTCACAAAGTTGATGTTTGCTGCCGTAGCCCTGTTCAAAGTTTCTTAAAAAAATTTCCAATTTTTGTATCTACCATTGTGTGATTTATTCACTAATTTATCTATTTGTTTGTTTTTGCGTGTAGACAGGGGCTGAAGGTGATCACACCTGAGGAGACGTTCACTTTGCTCCCCTCGTCTGCCACAGAGAAGGTGAATAGGTTCTCTTTGTCCCAACAGAGTTTCCTTAAAAGCTTCTCACCTGCTCCCGCATTTTTTTTCCAGTCCAAGTGGCTTCGTGCCATCAACCAAGCCGTGGATCAGGCTCTGAGTGGGGCGGGGCAGGAAGTGGGCGTGCCGGGTCAGATGTCTGAACCGGCGATCTCCAGAACGGCTTCTTACACCTTTTATAAAGAAGGTCGGCTGAAGGAGGCGACGTACGAAGGGCGCTGGTTTGCTGGGAAACCCCACGGCAGGTTGGACTCAGTTTAAGTCGAAGAAAAAACATTTTAACATTTGATTTGTTTTCTGATGAAGTTTTTATTTCAGAGGGGTGTTAAAATGGCCTGATGGGAGAGTTTACACCGGCTCTTTTAAAAACGGACTAGAGGATGGGTGAGTTTTAGCCTCGGAGATCACAGACGATCTGACCTGAAACACTGACTCGTGTGTGGTTTTTCTGCAGCTTGGGGGAGTTTGTAGCTCCTAATAAAACCCTGAACAAGAACGACCATTATCAGGGTTACTGGAAGGACGGCAAGATGCACGGCCTGGGCTCCTACAGGTGAGTCCAGGTGTGGAAGCGTTTACCTGAGAGCTGGAGGCTGTGTTAGATAACCCCTCCTCTGTCCCACTGCAGGTACGCTAGCGGGGAAGTGTACGACGGCTGCTTCCAGGACGGCATGCGGCACGGACACGGCGTGCTGCGGAGCGGGAAGCTCAACACGTCCTCCCCCAGCGTCTTCATCGGCCAGTGGCTGCAGGACAAAAAGACCGGCTACGGTGTCTTCGACGATATCACGAAGTAGATGAACCCTCCTCTGTTCTGCGTCATTCTCTGGTCTAGGTCGTGTTTCTGAAGCTTTTTGTTTCCCGACAGAGGAGAGAAGTACATGGGGATGTGGCAGGACCACCAGCGCCAGGGCATCGGCATCGTCGTCACACAGTTCGGTCTTTACTACGAAGGAGCCTTCAAAGACAACAAGATGATGGTGGGGACGTCTGTCCCCAGTTAGACATGTCAAATGTTTAAAATGGCTCATTGTAAAAGGGTTGTGTGTGTCTCAGGGGACGGGGATCCTTCTGTCAGAGGACGACACCACCTATGAGGGGGAGTTCTCCGACGATTGGACCCTCAGTGGAAAGGTAATCGATGTCTGCTGGATGAGCTCATCGTAGGTGTGGTCTTACACGTCCCGTTTCTCCCTCAGGGCGTACTGACCATGGCCAACGGCGACTACCTGGAGGGCTCCTTTAGCGGCGAGTGGGGTTCCGGCCTTAAAGTGACAGGCTCCTATTTTAAACCTCACCTGTTTGACTCCGACAAGGACAAGAACCGAGCCGTGTAAGTTCTCCCTCTCTCTCCCTCTTTTGCTCGTCTTCCTGTAGCTGATGTGTTTTTGTTGTCGTGACAGGAAGCTGGGCCGTCTGTGTGTGTCTGCGGAGGAGAAATGGCGGGCCGTGTTTGAGGAGTGCTGGACTCATCTGGGCTGTGAGGCACCGGGTCGAGGGAAGCACCGGACGGCCTGGGAGAGCATCGCTGAGGCGCTCACCACCAACCGGCAGCACCTGCTGGACAGGTACAACCCTCACAGTCTGGTAAACCCGACATTCAATAAAAAGCTCTGGAATAACGTGTGTGTGTGTGCGTGCGTGTGTGTCAGTCCAGAGACGTTGTCTCGGAGTCACAGTAAAACCCTGGAGGGTCTGGAGGTTGTCCCCGATCATGAAGGGCCCGTTACCATGGAGAGGTACCACTTCATCCGCCTCTACCTGCTCAAGGTGAGTTCAGCTGGGGGTCGTCAGGATCTGGACACACAGGGTTCTGTAAAAATAAACCGGTTTGTAACTCTGGTTGCTGCGTAGGCGTGTGACACCCCCCTCCACCCGCTGGGGCGGCTGCTGGAGACCCTGGTGGCGGTCTACAGGATGACATACGTCGGTGTCGGAGCTAACCGGCGACTCCTGCAGCAGGCCGTCAACGAGATCAAGTCCTACCTCAGCAGAATCTTCCAGATTGTCAGGTTAGTGCAGACAACTCTGGTTCTGGGAAGTCTAATTGATATTTAACCATTTAGGTTTTAAATGTCTTAACCTGCCTGTTGCACCTGGAAACTGAAGCTATTCTCTGATTCAATAAACGTTGGTAAGAAACCAGATTTCCCTGAGAGGGTTTTTGTTTTGTCCTATTACTGCTCCCTAGATTTCTGTTCCCAGACCTGCCAGAAGAGGGCGGTGTAATCCCTGAACCAACAGAAAACCTGCAGGACCAGAAGCAGCAGACTCCTGCTGACTCCCCTATGGAGCCACCTAAACCCAGGTACAGGCTGAGCTCTGTGCTGCCTCAACAGCCCCTCCCATGTGTGTTTGGGTTAACCCCCCCCCCCCCCCCCCCCCTTCTCTCTTGTGTGTGTTCCAGCCGCGTGGTGAGCAGCTCAGCTCTGCTGCTTCCTGTCCTGCTGCCTCGCCTCTACCCGCCACTCTTCACCCTCTACGCTCTGGAGAAAGAGAAGGAGGACGACGTGTACTGGGAGTGTGTCCTCCGCCTCAACAAGCAGCCCGACCTGGCTCTGCTCGCCTTCCTGGGCGTCCAACAGTACGTCTCTCTCTCTCTCTCTGTAGCTGAAGGAGAGTCAAACTTCTTAACTGCTCTTTTTGTGTCTATTTCAGGAAGTTTTGGCCCGTTTCCTTCCCATCCTCCTTGTCTTCTTTAGGAGAGACACAGCAGGTATTTTTTTCTTTTCCATTAACATTCAAACCACTGACTGATTAAACTCAGCCTCCTGTTTTTGTGATGTCCTGCAGGTCATCTCTAGCACCAAAGACGTCTGCTTTGCCTCTGCGGTGGAAACTCTGCAGCAGATCAGGTACGACTCTGCCCAACTCTCACATAAAATCAGATATCTGGTCAAATCTTTTACGACAATTGTCTTGTTTTGCAGCACAACGTTCACCCCGTCTGACAAGCTGCAGGTGATCCAGGTCACCTTCGAGGAGATCACACAGGAAGTCCAGTCGCTGCTGAAGCAGGACTTCCTGTGGTCCATGGATGACCTGTTTCCTGTCTTCCTCTACGTTGTGCTGCGTGCTCGGTGAGCCACCGACTCAAACGTTTAGATGAAAACTAGAGCAGGACGTCCAAACATCCCTCTGAAAATAACTAAATGTGTGCAGAAGTCTTGACAAAGTTTTCAATTTGCTTTCAGAATGAGTGAAAAAGCATAGAGTATAGTGAACACCTCATTAAGAGACTTAACTCCTGATCTGGTTTTCCTTTCAGGATCAGGAACCTGGGGTCAGAGGTCAGCCTCATCGAAGACCTGATGGATCCCTGTGTTCAGCACGGAGAGCACGGAATCATGTTCACCACCCTGAAGGTAGCAAACACTCAAATACGGGCTGAGCTTTTACACTCGTCTTCTCATCTCTCCATCTTCTCCATCTGCAGGCTTGCTACTACCAGATCCAGCATGAGAAGATCACATAGGACCGCGGTGCTTCCTCCTCCTTTTACTCCTCCTCCTCCATCCCATCAGTGCCGGATGGACTCGGGGTCAGTGGAATCAGAGGATCATGTGCCGGCAGCTCTATTTGCTGTTGTCGTGGAGACCGATCAGGAGCTAAGAACGTTGTACCTTTATATGGTCCTGATGTGGGCGGAGTCAGGAGCTGGTGTCGCGTCATTTGAAGTTGGAGTTGAACTAAACTGGACTTTAATTTATTCCTCCAAGAGGATTTTTTTATCTAAGAAGAAAAAAAAGATGTAATTTTTCTTTGAAACTGACTCATTTTTGAAAAACCAACCAGACTCTTGCTCTTTACCGCCCCCTGGTGGAAACGACTCCAGGTTTGTTCCCAGAGAGGAGAGTTAAATCTAATTCCTGCAGAGATCATTTCAGGTTTTTTTTTGTTTAATCCTCTTTAGTCAAACCTCAACAATAAGTGATTATAAGAGCATGAATGCACCCCCCCCCCCCCCCCCCCCCCCCAAAAAAAAACGTTTTATTCTTCCTTTTTCTTTAACTAATGTTTAAAACATCTAGGACTGTAACTGATGCAGTCCTGTGCAGATATGTGAAGCTTTCTTCATCCTGCAGACGGACCTCTGGTCTAAAGAGTCTGTTCCATCCTCAAAAAGCAACTTAAGAAAGAAAAAGAAGACTGAAAATTTTGCTTTTCCACAAAACAATTCTTTCCCCCCATGTTCCCGACTTGACTGTGACTCCAGCTGGAGAAATGTGAAAAGATTTCCACCTCAGATGTACTTTTGCCTTGTTGGTTGTGAAAATGTTGTTTTAAGACAATCTGAGCCCTTTTTCCCCCCAGATTATTAAATACTGACACTGATCACTGACATGGGCGGGGCTAGGATAATGAATGGCAGTCCGATGGCACGTCTAAAGCATGGCTGCTCCTTTCAGGTGCACTAAATCAGACTCAACACTAGTTGCACCTGGTGAGAAAAACCTACCTCTATTTAAAGATTTTATTGAACATGAAGAGAAAAGCTGTTTTGTTTCTGTAATATAACGAGTTAAATGTGTAGGTGCTAAGTCACCAGATGGGATGCTGCTGCTGCAGGTGGAGGTTTCAAGCTGCATCGTCTGTTATCAACAGTGTTTGTTTACCGAAAACGTCTGCACGGTTTTTAAAAGTCGAGCAGAAAATGTAGAAAAAAACTCCAAACTGCTGCTGAAGCTGGTTTCTGGAGTTTTAAGTCAGTGGTTCTCCCAAGTTTTCCCTACATGAAGCTCTTATCTGACTGTAACTTCACACGTTTGTGTAAAAGTCCAGTTTTTTTTTTCCTGATTCAACCGGATTGTTTTATGTGTTTGGACAATGACAGAGGGCAATAAACGTGATGGACTCACCTGCTCCAACACTTGCGTCTTCTTCAAGGAAATCACTGCATTTACTTAGAATTTAGTGAAATTGTTTTTGTAGTAAAAACACAAAGTTCTGAGCCTGATTCTGGTTCAGTCTGAATTACCTTAAAACTACATCAAATTTTCATTCATTTAATTCTGACAAACCTGAGGCTGGGTCTAAATTTGAGCTTGAAAGATTTACTACTGATCTAATTTACTACATGTTGTTTTTTTAAATAAAATTTTGCTCATTTTTTCTATTTAGTTTCATTATTTCTGCGTGAGTCAGCAGTGAGTTTTATCTTGATCTGGGCTGAAATCTTGATTAAATGTGACCTGACCTTAACCCTGCAGAAAATGTACATACAGCACATATCTTTAACATGTAACAGTGTTGATCAGATACTGGAAACATCCCTTGCGGGTGAAACCGCCTTCAGAACACCTGATTGTTGAGCCCTGCTAACAGTGGCGTGCCCAAAGGGTGGCCGAGGTCCGCCTTGAAAAATTGCTGGCCACCCCACTGCCCCCCCAGGAAGACCTCCTCCACTTTAATAAATCCCATTCATGGTCACACAAACCATACATTCATTTTTACCAAAATTAAACAAAAAATTATCTATGTATAGCGTCTTATGCAAGTTTTCGGTAAAGAAAACTTTTGCTCAAATTAATGGAAAAGTTTCAAGTTTGAGTTTTTACTTGTAGAAAAATCCACTCGAGTGCTCACTTTGACTCCTTCAGCACTCAAACAGAACTGAACAAAATCCTTGAGTATTTTAGATGCAGTCAGGAACATTAGCATTACTCTTAACTCCTAAGGGAACACCTTACCTCCTTTCACCCCACTGCTGCTCCTCTGTGTTCCGCTAACAGCTGAAAGAGTTAAGAAGATTTGTCAGCTCGGTGGCAACCAGCCAGCCGGTGAGGGAGGAACCGGTTTCCGGTGGCCAGAGGCGGGCGGCTCACTTGCCCGGGATTAGGTGGGATCGAGAGAGATTACCGCCCTCTCTCTTGTTCCTCTGTTGCTCGATGAAAGCGCACAGCTCTGTCCACTCTCGGGGGAACATTTTCACTACATGTTCATTTTTCCCCTGCATCTTTACAGGAGATTGACAGAGGAGGCGGAGAAAGGGCTGGACAATCCCCAACAGCCTCAGGTGTGGAGGTAAGATGCTTCAGGTTGATTATTTGAAGAGCTTGGAGGAAGGCCTCAGATCTGCCTGTTTACCTCTCCATCAGCTCCTCCTACTTCAAACACCTTTCCAACAGGTCTCGTCCTAATCAAGTGACACTTTCCAGGACAGGTGTGTGAAGGTTTATTTCACCTGCTGCTGCGTCCAGGTGGTAAAAGGTCAAAGGGGACTCCGTTCTGTTTTTATATAATGAGCAAAGGTAATTTATTACCTAAAGATGCCATCGAGTTTCAGCTGATGCTTAATTTGGTTTCACTAGAGAGAGATTATAGTTTGTATTTATATTACTGCTGCCATGAAGCCTCCCATTAACCCTTAACCCTCTTTATACTGGGACAGCTGGGACTGCTTATTCCTAGTTCATCCTGCTGCACTTCTACCATCACGTTCTTTTAATTAAAAAAGACGGTGGAGCTCTTCCCCTCATCTGCAAGGCTGATCCCGCCTACCCTACAGTGGACGCTCGCTCATATTTTATCCTTTCATTAAGGATCCAATGCTTATGAGGGTCTGAAGTTCAGAATCAAGATAGACCAGTAAATTGAAGGCTTATAATTTTGGCTGCGCTCGTTTCTCGCCATAACAGACCAGAGCAAAGACCTATGTGAGGCAAAGCATGGCTCCCATGACCTCAGGCTTGGAGGAGCTGAGTCCCATCACAGCTTGAAGACACCAACAGAATCCCATCATCTGCATAAAGCAGATATAAGATTCTGAGGTCCTCAAACCAAGCACTCTTCTCCACCCTGTGTTGAGATCCTGCCCATGACACCAGAATCAGAGAAAGAGGAAACCCTGGTGGAGTCCAACCAGTGATGGGACCAAGCTTGGCAAAAACATGAACAAAGGTCTTGCTTTGGTTGTACAAAGATTGGGTAGCTTTTAAAAATGGTCAAGGTAGGGTCATAAAGCTTTTCCAGGTCTACAAAGCGCAAGTGGACATGGAGGACCAAACCCCCATGACCCTCTCAGCAACTCTGCATGGGTAATTATTGGGTCTACTGTCGTACAGAAGATGAGTCTGAAGTTCAGTTCCCTAAAAGCAGCAATCTGGAGGTTTACCTCTTTCAGAAATGATGTATGATTTCTTAGAAATCTGCAAAAGTGACAGTCCCGTAGAGCCCCATGCAATTTGATTTGTCCAGCACCAAGACTGTATCCAGTCTTGCAGCCCCAAGTCCATCACAGAGACTGTACACTAGCTGTACGGAAGAAGACCGAGGACCAGTGAGTGTGAGAGCCACTGTCCAGGATGAAACATCCAAGATCCATAAATACATCAAGGATAAGGCCCCAACAGTGAATGTCTCAGACAATGGCGAACAGAAGAGGAGGTGCTGGAAACACCATCATGGGACGACAAACCCCTACATGGGATGTACCACTGACAGATAACTGAAGTGGCTGATATCAAGAAATCCTACCAATGGCTAGAAAGAGCTGGTTTGAAGGACAGCACAGAGACACTCATCATGGCTGCACAGGAACAGGCCCTGAACACCAGAGCAACAGAGGCCAAGATCTACCACACCAGACAAGACCCAAGGTGTAGGGTATGCAGAGAGGCCCCTGAGACAATCCACCACATAACTGCAGAGTGTAAGATGCTGGCAAGGAAAGTATACATGGAACACCACAACCAAGTGGCTGGCATAGTATACAGGAACATATGTGCAGAGTATGGACTGGAAGCCCCAAGGTCAAAGTGGGAAACCCCACCCCCTAATGTGGTAGAGAACGAGCGAGCCAAGATCCTGTGGGACTTTCAGATCCAGACCGACAAAATGGTGATGGTGAACCAACCGGACATTGTGGCGGTGGACAAACAACAAGTGATGGCAACATCAGGAAAAATGAGCACGAGAAACTAGAGAAATACCAGGGCCTCAAAAAAGAATTGGGGAAAGCCCGGAGAGTGAATACATCGGTGGTGCCCGTGGTTATTGGGGCACTCGAGGCAGTGACCCCCAAACTGGAGGAGTGGCTAAAGCAGATCCCAGGGACAACATCAGACATCTATGTCCAGAAAAGTGCAGTTCTTTTTTATGAATAAACAGCATAACATGAGAATAATAATGGTAAAACAATGTGTGGACCGGCTAGAGAGGTATGCGTTCATGAGCAAGAGGCGTTGCTTGCGGCCGTAATCACAAATGTAGGGAGATCAACTTACGTTGCAATACATTTTTCCACCTCTAGATGGTGCCCTCTGAGAAAAACTCCACATTTCTGCTTTAAGTACTTTTCCTGGGAAGCTGAGGAGTGTGATTCCTGACACGCTCCACAACTCTGGTCTTCTGGCATAGTTGATCAGTCTAAAGTTTGTAAAGCGCTTTGAGTTGCCTTCGGGTAGGAAATGCGCTATATAAACAAAACTGCCTTGCCTTGCCTAAAGTTCTTGCGAAAACAAACAAAAAAAAAAAAGACATGAAATGAGTGAGAAAATGCAATAAAACACAAAACTGGAGTGATTTCATCTCACATCCTTCCACTCCTCGTGTGTAAATCCGTTAATCTCCAGGTTTACTGACCCTCCTGGTGAGTGGTGAACAGGTGGTCGGGATCAGAGGTGGAGGGTCCAGCGATCATGAGGCAGGCGGTGGAGGCTCAGGTGTTAAACCCTCATTTTGAACTTGGAGAGCAAGGTGAGAAGGATTTCATGTTGCATGGATAACATTCTGCTTTGTTTCAGCCTGATTCAAATGTTTTTGTGCCGCAGGTCTTCGTCAGATCCTGTCTGATGTGATCGAGGAGGTGAAGCGTTCTGTCAGCCAGGATATCGATGGAGCAGAGGTCCTCCACAGCCTGCTGACCTCCTCTTGGCTGCAGTCGCTGCTCAAGGTCTGAAAACACTTTATATTTTCCTCCCAACAAGCAACACCTTGTGAACTAGACAACTGGTCTTGATCAACAATTCTCCATTCTCTGAAGGTTCTTCTTTGATCTTTGGCTGCTGTTTCACAGATTTTCTGTCCTAAATGTTTGCCTCACACAAGGGATGAATCAGTTTTGTCAAAATGTAAAAATTTCTGGTCCTAATTTCTTTAGTTGAATCTACTAGAATAATAATACCTTTTATTTAAAGGTGTCCTAGAATGCAATTAATCAACAATCTAAAACAGATCTTTGAGTCTCCAAAAAGCATAAGAAAGTTTTCTTTTGGCTTTCATCTGTCCCAGGAGCCCTGATACAGGTCATTCTAAACCCCCTTACTCAGGCCTTCAGTGAAAAGAGCTGTTAACCCCTCCCACTCGGCCAGGACATGCTGATTGGTTGGTTTCCCCAGAAGGCCTCAGACACATGCAGGTTTGAGGAGGCGTGGCTCCCCGTTATGACGTGTTAAGGAAGACTTTCTCAGAACAGGAGGTTTTCTCTCACCTTTTTCAACTTTCTAATTTACATAAAAAGTAGGTCAAACACGGCTTTGACTTTTTGGCATGCTACTGTTGACCACCCAAGCTGTCTTTATTCAACAACAACAAGGAAAATGTTGGTTTACATTCTAGTTCCCCTTTAAAAGCGCTTTTCAAGCCACCCAAAAACACTTTACAACAGGGCCGATAACAAGGCATGCTGCAGCATTCTAGAGAAATTGCAGTTTTTGCAGGGATTAACCGGAGAAACCAAAGAGAAGTGAGTTGCAGTAAATATCTGGAATCTAATCTTGTGGACAAGGCTGTGGACAAAGATGGCAGTAGTGAGAGGAGTAAGAGACGGACGGAGACAGAAAATCTTAGGAAAATAAGCAAATCGGGTAATATTATTGATATGAGATTGAAAAGAAAGGAAACTGTCGAGGGTGACACCCAGGCTCTTAACATGAGGAGAGGCAATTGTTGGATTGCCAATAAAGATGGAAAATCTTAGTTTAAGGAAGTTGGAAGTAATGAAATTCTTGAAGACAGATGGTAGGGAGGTTGGTGGAAGTGAAATTGAGGGTTTAGTAGACAGGTAAAGCTGGGTGTCATTCGCGTAGCAATGAAAATGGATGTAGTGTTTCCAAAAAATGTAACCTAACAGAAGAAGGTAAATGATGAAAAGAAGGGGCCCCAGGACAGAGCCCTGCGGCACACCAGCAGAAATGAGGAAGAAGATGGATTTATAGGATTTCAGTTGAACAAATTGTGTGTGGCCAGAGAGATAAGAGGTGAACCAAGCAAGAAATAATACAGTGCTGTAAAAAGGTATTTTCCTCCTTACATATTTTCCTGTCTGACAACATGAAGTAGGCTAAAAGATCTCAAAAAGCAACTCTCCGTGCTCCCTTCTAAAGATATTATCACACTTCTACAGTCCTGGATCTCATTGGGAATCACTTTGACAGATCTACTATATTTTTTCCAAATTATTGTATGTTCATGAAACTATAAAAGTGATTTAATTCATAGTTATTTGACGTTTTCAGGTGTACGAGTGTCTTCAGAGGTACCTGAGAGAGTCTCCAGCTCCAGTTCTGGATTACGCCTCAGGAATGTCCCTTCAGGTTATTTTTAATGGTTTTACTCCCAGCGTTTGTGTATTTTTACACACTGATTGTGTGGTTTGTTTGGTGTGTAGCTGCTGATAGACATCAGGTCGTTGCCCTGCTGCTCCGAAGATGCCAAGGAGCTCTACCGTCTGCTACGTCAGCCTCACCTGCAGGTCAGAAAACACCTGTGTGATGATGATGTTAGAGGACAAATATTCCAGGAAAGACTTCCTGACTCTAAACTAACTTTAACTTTATAAATAATTTAAATTAGTTTTAGATATTATAGTTCCTTTTGTAAATAATGCAATCATTGTTGTCTCAGATAAAACTAAAATGGTAAATTCCTTCAATAATCACTTTATCAAGTCTGGTCATGCCCTTGCTACAGCTTCACCTGTCTCTGGGGTCTCTGACCTTGACTCAGCTATATGCAATGATTCCCTCCCCGCAACCAATTCCTGTTTCTCCATTCAATTGTTTCAGGTAGATGAGGTACTTGACTAGTTACTCAGGTTAGATCCTCATAAATCAGCCGGGCTGGATACTCTTGACCCTTTCTTTCTGAAAATTGCAGCACGTTATTGCTGCACCTATTACCTATCTATTTAACAAACTGTTGCATTTCCGCAGGACTGGAAATTTGCATCTGTTACTCCACTTTTTAAAGGGGGAGAACATTCAGACCTAAGCTGTTATAGGCCTATCTCTATCTTGCCTTGCCTCTCTAAAGTCATTGAAAAGTTAGTCAACAAACAGCTAACTCACTATCTGGAATCCAGCAGTGTTATTACCCCCATGCAGTCCGGCTTCAGAAATGGCCATGGATGTGTCTCTGCAACACTTAAAGTGCTAAATGACATCATATGTGCCACTGACAATAAGGAATATTGTGTAGCTGTGTTTGTTGACTTGGCTAAAGCCTTCGACTCTGTAGACCATAACATCTTACTTAGCAGGCTCAAACATATAGGACTTTCTCAGGCATCTGTGGCATGGTTTAGAAGTTATATCTTTGACCATATGCAAACAGTGAGAACAGAGGGTTACCAATCTGCTCCTCTACCTCTAACTATGGGCGTTCCTCAAGGGTCAATACTGGGCCCAACCTTATTCAAAATCTATATCAGTAACATTGTTCATGCTGTTGACAGTTCTCATATACATTTATATGCGGACGACACCATTTTATATGCATGCAGTTCTTCTTTGAATGCAGCTTTGTCCTCCTTGCAGCACAGCTTTAATTGTCTTCAACATACCTTCTCCAACCTTCACCTTCATTTAAACACAAGCAAAACAAAGTTCATGATCTTCAACCGTAACTTACCGCAATCTACTTGCCACCCTAGTTTTGTTTCCCTGGATGGTACAGAACTACAACTTGTCAGTTCCTATAAGTATCTGGGTCTCTGGCTTGACAGCACACTTTCATTTGACATTCACATTAATTCATTACTCTCTAAAGTCAAGGATTGGGTTTCTATACCGCAACAGGTCATCCTTTACTCATTCTGCAAAGCAAACCTTGGTCAAAATGACAATCCTTCCCATCTTAGATTAGGGTGACATCATTTATAGGACTGCTTCTAAAACACTTCTTCATAAACTCGATGTCATTTATCACTCAGCAATCCATTTTGTCACTGGTGCCCCTTTCACTACTCATCATTGTGATCTGTACTCACTCGTTAACTGGCCATCACTCCATTCCCACAGGCTGTTACATTGGTATCAATTTATATACAAAATAATCATCGGTAGAACACCGTCATATCTTCGCTCATTACTCATCTCTTCCAACAACCAGCGCATTTTACGTTCCAGTAACCTAATATCTATGGTTATTCCCAAAGCTCGCACCTCCTTTGGCCGCTCCTCATTCCAGTTTGCTGCTCCCAACGACTGGAATGAACTGCAAAAATCACTAAAGCTCACTACCTACGTTCCATTATCTACCTTCAATAATTCATTGCATTCAATAGTTTCTGATCAATGTGCCTGCTCCTGAGTACTTAAAGATTGTTTTTAAGTCTGTTTTGATGGCTTGCACATATTATATATGAGAACAGTCCTTTGTCTTTATGTCTAGCTGTTTTATCTTAAATTTATCTTGCATTTTTTTTTATCTTATCTGTTTGTGTAAAGCTAACTATGTGTCTGTTGCTGCTGCCTCTTGGCCAGATCGTCGATTTAAATGAGAATGAGTTCTCAATCGACTCATCTGGATAAATAAAGGTTAAATAAAAAAATAAATTAAATAAAATAATTTCAATCACATTTAACATGATTCAAAGTCAAACTTTCCCGCTCAAAAATCCAATCTATTATTTTGGTCTGTAAGCAACCTAATTAAGCAGAAACTTAATTAAACTAAGTAAAGTTTATTTTTAAAACACTTTAATGGTGACTCTTCGCTCTGCATGTTCCAGGCCCTGCTGTCGGCTCATGATACGGTGGCCCAGAAGGACTATGATCCTGTTCTGCCTCCCATTCCTGAAGAGCTTCCAGAGGACGAGGAGGCGACTCGGATCGTCTGTCTGGTGAAGAACAACCAGCCTCTGGTGAGACCATCGATTAATATACAAAATAATTATTCTGAACAAAACTATGTGTAATATTTAATCTAGGAATAACTAAATGTCCATCCTGAATAATATTTATGAACTGCGTTATCATTTTGGTGATGACATCGTCACACAGGAGACTATGATATTATTTTGGGTCATTTTGCCCAGCAATCGCACAATGAATGTGTGAATGATCAAAATAATAAATAATATAACACTATTCAGGTAACACTTTATAATAAGGGTCCCTTTATTAACGTTACTGTTCTTGTTAACTATTAAGTGTCCTTAAGGACATTAGGACATTAATAAAGGGAGCCTAGATTATAAAGTGCTACCCACTATTTATTATGAATGTTTTTGTTCATTAAAATTACTTGTAAAATGAAATTAAATGTTTGATAATGTTTAATGCATATTTCGAAAAAAATTACATCAAACTTTATCAAACTTTATTTATTTCAGACAAAAAACTGTTGTCCATACTCTAATAAAACCCCAATAAAATAATAAATAAATACATAAAAAATAAAACAGAATAAAAGCATAAAAACTTGTACAACGGATAATACAACAATTATAACCATATTCCCATCACGCACCATATAAACAGTTGTTCCAATATTTAAAAAAACCAGAGGAATACCTTGTGTCACTGTATGCAATACTTGCCAAGGCTCTGACTAGAGTGTTGGCAGTCCTATCCAAACGGCACTTGAACTTATACACGTAGTTCCGCATTAGCGCATGAAAAGTGGGGACGTTAGCCGTCACAAACATTTGGCTTGCCGAGGTCCATCGTGGTAGCCTCAGGAGGATTCTAAATGAGTCCTGATACGCCACTTGTAGTTTTTTATAGCTGCTTTACTATAATTACTCCACAATTGGGACGTATAGAAGGGAGTGCAAAAAGAACGAAAAAGGGCAACTTTAACGTTGTCTGTGCACATGCCAAAGTTACGTGCCAGAGTGTTAGCCTGCATGTACAGCTTACAGTACTGTCTTTTAATATCATCATCATCACTGAGATCACTCCTTAGAATGTGTCCCAAATATTTAACTTTTTCCACCACTTCCAGGACTTGGTTTGACAAATAAAAAGATGGAAAGCTCATCTTCCTATCCTCTTTTGTTGCAGCAATCATCACCACACTTTTTTTGGGGTTAAACATAATGTCAAACTCTTCACCATATTTTGTGCATATCCTGAGCAGCTGCTGCAAACCAGCACTGTAAGGACACAAGAGGACTAAGTCATCAGCATATATTAAGTGGTTTACAAGCCGCTCACCCACTAAGCATCCAGTTTTGCAGTTATTCAGTGCAATAGACAAATCATCAAGATACAGGTTAAAAAGAGCTGGAGAAAGAATTCCGCCTTGCCTGACTCCATTGGATACAGTGAAAGGTTCAGAGACTTCCATTCCCCACTTAACCTGCATCGATTGGTGTGAATACCAAAACTGTAGTATCCTTATCAAGTATTCAGGGACCCCTCTACTCTGTAGTTTGAGATACAGTTTAGTGTGGTTAACTCGGTCAAAAGCTTTAGAAGCATCTAAAAAACACATAAAAACAGATGTATTCTGTCTCATATACTTATTCACAGTTTCCTTAAGGGCGTATATACAAAGATCAGTACTAACTTACAGATTTTAATTGTTACAATTTATAATAAAACATTAACTAATGGTTTCAATCTTTAATACTAATAATTCACAATAAAACAATTATTTTTTAAACATTGACGTAACAAATGAATGACTGTCAGATGATTGAATGGATGGAGAAACAGACAGATATAGATAGAAGAATAGATGGATGAATGGACGAACGGACAATCTTTTAATCCAGATGTGGATGGACAGTCTGAGACCAGATGTTAGACCTTTACAATCGCATATAACCAGTATATGTGTTAGGGCTAGGCAATATGGCCTAAAATCAATATCACGGTGTATTTAGGAGTTCACCTCGATAACGATAAATGGACGATAACTACATGAATGCGCAAAAACAAAAGTTGTCCACTAGATGGAGCTGTCACGTGTATTACGTTGAGTCACGTTGTCATGTGACTGGAGGTGGTACAGCTTCTTAAAGGGACATGAACGTCGCCAACCTACACACATCTTTTCATTTTTTTATTACCAAATTTATTGACATGGGAAAAATGATATCGGTTACAGTTAGAACATTCGATAAAGATACATTTTCGATTTATTGCCCAGCCCTAGCATTTGTATATTCATACGTCTGATGTTGCTTATCTTCCACATCTACATCCTTCTGCTACATGTTTTGTTCTCTAGGTGTTTGCTTTTATGGATTTTTTAGAAAGGTTTTATTCTGATCAGCTCTGAACCTGTTGAGTGATTCTGTCGTCTCACAGTTCTGCGGGTCGCCTATTGCTTCCTGTATGAGAAACTTCAGATCAGGGCCCGGTTCCGCCTGGAGCTTTCAATCAGACGAGGTGCATAGTCCCGCCGTGGAGAGGAGGCAGCGGTTATCGTCTTGTGAGGTCCGACAGAGCAGCTTCCAGCTGACTGATCGGTACAAGTCGGGCTGTCACAGCCCGATGAGTCGCTGTCGAGTCTGTTACTCTGATCTGATCTGCTCCACGCCTTCCAACTATGGCTCTGTTGGGATGGGTAAGAAAAGACCCTCGGAAGACCAGGGAAGTCTTGAGTCTTCATCATCTCTCCTCTTTCATCGATCAGTCTTCATCCATCACTCCATCCTCTCCTCTTCTCATATGGATTAATGATTTTTCTTTTCTTGAAGACGGGCTGGATGGTGCAGCCCAACCCGGACCGTCCACCAGCACTCTGTCACATCCCTTCTATCCCAACGTCACTGACTATCTCCAACCAGAACTTCCTCCAAGTCCCCGCATCCACACAGCCCCTCCGAGCCCCATGCACCCATGCCGGCTGCTGGAGGAGAACCTCGTGGAGCTCTCCAAGCAGGAGAGTCTGGATGAGTTGAGGACCACAGTGCAGCTGGCTGCCAGCTCCATGGAGACCAGCACCAAAGACATCAGAATCCTCGGAGAGAACATGGCAACCGCCACAGAGCTCATGACGGAGACGGTGCAGTCGCTGGTCCTCCTGACTCAAGGGGTGGACCGGCTGCAGTCGCTCCTCACCTCCTCCAGGACTGACATCAACAAAGTGAGTTATTCAGGTGCTGATCGGTCCAGATGTTCCTCCTCCTCCAGCAGCAGCAGCTCCCTGGACACCCCCTCCACCTCTCAGACCATCCGCAGTCCCTCTGCATCCTCCCATGGATCTCCTCAGTCCAAGGTGAAAACAAAACATGCTCCTCTGCAGCAGAAAAAACAGAACCACTCCCGAGGTCCAATCACAAATGGAGCTCTGGATGATCTGAGCTGTGTGAAGGGAGGACGATCAAACCAGAGGAAGAAGAAGAAAAAGAAGAAACGAAGATGAAGCACAACCTCACAGTGAGATCTTCAAATATTTATGTTCACTCTCACTGACATCTTTTGTTTCCATGCTTCCATTCGTCCAGAACTTTCCTTTTGTGGAATAAATTCTCCAAAACATTCTTCCATTTCACCTCAGAGTGTCTCCATCTTTGGTCAGGACCTCCACCAGACCTCGTCCCTGAGTTTTTCTGTATTTTTGGACCTTGATTGAGAAAAAAAACAAAAAAAAAAACGTGTTTTTGCTTCAACGAGATGATGATGTCATCTTTTCTGTTCCAGGGAGCAACTATAAAGAGAAACGAGATCACCGGGGAGATTTTTGTAGCTCGTGTGATTCACGGAGGGCTGGCTGATCGGAGTGGTGAGGACAATAAGCTAACTTTGATGAAGTTTTGAACCTGGACAAATGAAAGTGCTAGCTTTATATTTATATGTGCAGGTCTGCTCCATGCGGGGGACCGGATCATAGAGGTGAACGGGTTTTGTGTGGACGGGATGGAGCCTGAGCAAGTTATCCAAGTAGTGGTGAGTTTCTATTTAACTAAAAAACTAGGGGTGGGACTCGATTAAAAAATGTATCTAATTAATCAGAGGCTTTGTGATTAATTCATCTTGATTAATTGCATTTTAATCACTTAAGACAATTTGCACCCAAGCAATTTTTTAATCTAAAATAATGTTAGTGAGGCACAGATGACTTACCCAGACTTTAATGAGTATATTTCTGTAACCACAAGGTCTGTTAGATTACTTTGGTCCCATTATAAAGGTAATCATTGTGGGTTTTATGTTCTAATGTAGATGATTAAATTTAAGGTTTGTTTTTGATGTTTTCTGTGTTCAATCAGCAAGCTCGTTCTCATGGAACCATCATGTTTAAGGTGATTCCCATCACAGAGAGGCCTGTCCACCACCAGACCATGGTAAGCACTATCACACACATACACTTTTCTTACTAGTAGTTGTGAGGATTGTTGTTGACTTTCATTCAATTTAGTTAGTGCATTATGCCCAACAATAACCCTATTACCATTACCAGTCTATTCCTATCCTTAACTAAAACTTAATTCACACCAATACTCTAAAACCAACAAGTAGATCTCAGTAACAGTGCAACAAAGTGAAGACCAGCCACAATGTCCTCACTTCCCATTTAATGTCCTCACTTTACAGGTGAAAAAATGTCACAGGTCCTCAGTATGTAGTATAGTTAAGTACACACACACACACACACACACACACACACACACACACACACGCACACACACACATTCTCATTTTACATTTGTTGTGAGGATCGTTATTGATTTCCATTAATTTTAGTGACTGGATTGTCCCTAACCCTAACTCTTGAGACTGTATTATGCCTAACCATAACCATAACCAATGTTGCTGTATTTCTAACCCTAACATCAACAAAAATGTAATTCACACCATACCTCTAAAACCAACTGACGAGCATTGAAAAAAGTGAGGACCAGACAAATGTCCTCACTTTGAAAAATGACCTCACTCTGTTGGTTAAAAACCGGTGGTGGTCCTCAGAATGTAATAAGTACAAGTACACACACACACACACACACACACACACACACCTTCTAACCAGTCAAACCCGTGGTGTTTCAGCTGTATGTCCGGGCCATGACCGACTACAGCCCCCAGCAGGACCCCTCCATCCCCTGCGCCGACGCAGGGATGAGCTTCAGGAGGGGGGACATCTTGGAGATCGTGGACCAGACCGACGCCCTCTGGTGGCAGGCCAAGAAACTACCAAGTAGCTCAGCCTGTGCTGGACTCATCCCCTCCACAAACCTGCTCAAACGGTACGATCACATCACTACTTCTATAAGACTTCCTTCCTTTTGAGAACTAAAACTTTGAGATAAAACAGATGTTTGTCTTCTTAAATAGAAAAAAAACTCATGTAAATCAATATTAAATCTTTAAAAATAAAAGAGTTGGTTGATTTTCTTGAAACTGTGATAGATTTGGTTTTCAGGACATTTACTTTCTGCAGCTGAGCTCTGTTGTTGTTACAGGAAGCAGAGGGAGTTCTGGTGGTCTCAGCCCTACCAGCCTCATTCCTGCATCCAGACCTGTGAGTTCATCCCTCACCCTGACCTTTAAAAACCTCTCAACAACTTTTCTCTGACTTTTATCTTTTGTCTGCTTCACAGTGAGCACCGTAGATGAAGGTAAGAAACAAGCTGAACTGAGATCAGCTCTTTCAGCTTTAAAGGTTTAATCTGTTTTTATCATCCAACAGAGGACGACATGATTGCCATTGATGACAAATGTGTTGAAGCAGGTAAACTTTAATATTTCGATTAATTTGCTACAATTTCAATTTTTGGGGTCTGACTTCCTGTTTTCTGTTTATTGGGGGACAGACGAGGAGGCATTTGAATCTGGTAGGTAAGTTTTTACTGAGTTCTTCTCTTTTGTGACTGAAACCGACTGATTACAACATCTTTGGTCCTTCATGGAAAACTTTTTTTTTTGTCTTTTTTTCCCCAAATCTGCCTGTTTTCTGACGATTAAACATCAGAGGAGCTCATAGAAGGTGAGAATACCTCATCTGCCTGCTAGGAGTAAAAACGTGAAAATGTTATTTAGTTTAACTTATAAATTATATTGTTTGTGTTCATAAATGTGTCTTTGACGTTAAATAGTAAGATGCTTAGGGATGCCATGGTTACCCACATCACCGTAGATGCGTATATTTTGTTAGTGAAGCGGGTTCAGGATGCTCCGCCCACTCGTCTGAGTACAATAATGCTGTTTTAAGCATCAAATTACAAATTGCAACATTATCTAGGAAAAAATTACTCAAACAGCCAACAACAGGACTTAACTCCTGGGGAAAATGACATGAGGTGTATTTTCTATTTTATTAATCAGGATATTGTCCCATTGTGGGGGCGGGGCTTATAACTCATACTATAACCAGCTGAGATAGAGAGATCGATGGTGGCATTAAAATTTATTAAATAAAAGTATGAACTCCATAAAAATTGAGTTGATTGGCTGAGATAATTGGACTAGCCTTTAGTTCATAAGTCCTAGTGGATAGAAACCTCATTTCTCTGAACAGAGGCTGTTCTGGAAGGTTTCTGAAATGAGTACAGGAGCAGGTATTCTTTACTTTTATTATGAAACAACCAAAAATAGTTGAAAATACTTTATTTTAGATATTTATAAATTTCCTATCTTTTGTGTTCCTCTTGTAATGTGATGAAATATGCTTTTCATGTTTTATTTAAATAGTTTTTTTTACAGGAAATTTATTTTTTCTATTATTTTTTTAAACATTTTTTTAATTTAATTCATTTGTTTATACTTGTTTCAATAAATCTGCTGATTTTTTTGAAGCTGGTATGCATCATGTATTTTTTTTTTTTTTACCTTTTCCATATGGTCACTCCATGTTTTAACCATTTGTTTTTATGTTTTCTACTTTTTTCCTGGTTTTCTCCCTGCAGAGGAGGATGACTTCAGCAGCAACATTGAAGGAATGTATTTGGGTAAATCTCTGAACTCATAAGCAAGCTTTTATCCGTTTGTATCCTGATTACTTAACATTTGGTTCCTTTTATTACACCATCAGCGGGCTTCAGGCGCAGCATGCGTTTGTGTCGGCGGCGCTCTAACAGCACCACCCAGCTGTCCTGTCACACCCGCTGTCCCAGCAGCTGCTGCAGCGCCCTCAACATCCCGTACGAGGAGGTGGTGCGATACCAGCGCCACCCAGAGGACATGCATCGCCTCATCGCCCTCTTAGGTATTGATCCATATATCCAGAATCCTAGTTTTAGCTGTAAACAAGGATTCTAGTCCCTTTCTGAGTATTTTCTTATCTGAAAAATTAAAAACTGAAAAACAAATGCTCCGTTCATCAGGTCCATCTGGAGTGGGTGTGAATGAACTTCGAAGACGCTTGATTGAGATGAACCCAAACATTTTCCAGGGAGCCGTACCTCGTACGTACAAGTCTGAAAGATTTATAACTTTTACACTGAAGTCAGGAGATGTCTCCGATTTAGTTATTAGACAAATATGTTAAAAGTGTTTTTTTAATAAAACAAACTAGACACCACAAGAGCTCCCAGAGGTTATGAGGAGTTTGGTCAAGAATATTACTTCACTAGCCGGGAGAGCTTCGACAATATGATCTACAACAACAGGTGCGGATTTAACGGGTTCAGTTTTGGAAGATTAAGTCAATTAGAATCTGTTACTTTCATGAAAGTAAACAAGTATCTCCACCAGGTTCCTGGAGTATGGCGAATACAAAGGGAGTCTGTACGGGACCAGCGTCGATGCTGTGAAAGAAGTCCTGAATAGCAGGAAGATCTGCGTTATCGACGTCGAACCAAACGTGAGTCCCAATGCAGACCAGTTTTAGGACTAGAATAACTATCATAGAGCCAAATAAAAATAATTTGTTTTGACTTTTTTTTATTAAATAGGCTTTACAGTCATTGAGGACCCATGAACTAAAAACTTTCATCATCTACGTGAAGCCTCCTCCTCTGGAGTGCCTCAGAGCCACCAGACAGGAATCATACATCACCACCAACTATTACGTCAACCGACCATTCAAGGTACGCTCTCTTAAGGCTAATTTTGATTATGTACACCAGTTTAAGTCTTTTTAGTAGTTTCATTAAAAGACTTTATACTTTCTCCAGTGGTCTGTCTCAGGTCGCTGCTCAGACACCCCCTGAGGTGTACCCCAAGGTTTTGTACTGGGATCAGTTATCTTTATTCTAAAAACTTTCTTCTTGGGCAGATCGGTCAAAGATACTTTGATGTTATGCAGATGACGCGGAGGCAAAAACCCAGGTGTGGGAGGAGTTCAGTGAGACTATGGAGGAAGACTTCCGTATAGCTTTGAGGAGATTCTGGTCCACCATCCGACACCTCAGGAGAGGAAAGCAGTGTGCTACCAACACTGTTTATAGTGGGAGTTCACCCACATGTGTTTTGTGGATTTGGAGAAGGCGTTTGACCGTGTCCCTCGGGAGGTCCTTTGGGAGGTACTTCAGAAGTATGGGGTACCAGGCCCCTTGATACGTGCTGTTAGGTTTCTGTATGACCAGCGCCAGAGCTTGATCAGCATTGCCAGCAGTAAGTTGGGCTCATTCCCGCCGGTGAGAATTGGACTCCGCCAAGGCTGCTCTTTGTCACTGATTGTGTTCATAACTTTTATGGACAGGATTTCAAGGCAGAGAATGTCTCAGCTAGTAGAAGCTAACAGTTAGCATTAGCAACTCCACCACACAGCAGAACTCCTTCAGGCTTGTTATTTGTGAAGATAAAATACCAGCGTTGCAAAGCAAACAGAGTCAGTGGTAGAGTTGTGTTGCTGTTAGCCAGTCAGAGGTGATCGATGTCAGAATATCAGGAAATAAGACTCCAAATCCTGTCATCTGAAGCTACTTTCTCCTCAAGCTGACTTCTACATCCTATTTTACCCCTGAGTACGACTTACAAGGCATTCATTCCTACTAAAAACCACTGCAAATGATATGAGTAAAGTTGACCTTTAATGTTATAAAACGATGACTGATTAAAACAGATTTCACCAAAGTTATAAAAGAAATCTACATGTGATCTTAATTGAACTGTGATACTGTTCATTTGAAACTGGAGTCAGATTTGTTTTGGGTTTCCATGAACAGGATGAAGACTTCCAGGAGATGGAGGAAGCAGCCCGGAAGATGGAGTCACAGTACTCACAGTACTTTGATCAGGTGATCGTCAATGATGAGCTGCAGGACTCCTGTGTCCAGCTGCTGACGGCGGTGAGGAGGTCTCAGGACGAGCCGCAGTGGGTTCCTGCCAGCTGGATACGACCCACTGCAGAATCGTGAGAGCAGAACACGGCACAGATAGAAATCTCAGCACGAAAGATCAGCGGCTGGATGTTTGAGGGCACAAAAAATGTAAATACTCTGATCCGTGTGTTTGTTGAAATCTGGTTTCTGCTTGTTAAGTCGCTTTAAATCCCAGAAGATAACACAAAGATTGGACCGAAGCCCTAAGAAATCCCTGAAACTGTGTCAGGGTCTGTCACTGTTTTATTTTTTTATTCTGATCAAGGCGGTTGGAAAAATCTTCTGTGTTGGAATTTAATTAAGTTGTCTCGATTCTCAGTGCAGCTTTAATTTCCTCAAAACCAGATTCATTTTCATTTCATTTTCATTCGTACCCATTTCATTCTTATGTACACACCTGCAATTATGAATGACATTTGGTTTTCTAAGTGATTCTGAAAAATAAAGTGTTTTTATTGTTCACTTTTGTCTTTTACTGTTAGACTGCAGCTCTTAAAATTTCTGATAAAAAAATACATGTATTTTGTGACTTAAAGGGATTGTATTATTTAGATCTTCTTGCGTGTTTATGTGAAAAGGTTAAAGGTTGAATATGGAACAGAGACACTATGGCGACATCTACTGTTCAGAGGTGGTATTGCAACAACTGAACAAATTTTCCAGCTATCGGGGTGTTGGTTCACTGCTGATACGTGAAGTGAGCAGCCAGCACCATGTCCAGTGATGAATCATACAGGGTAAGGGCTAATTTCTACTAATAAGTTTATTTTACAACAGTATTTACCGTTAGAACATCTTCTGTCTCTAGTCTACAAAAATCTTAATATTTTATTTTATGTTAGTATTTTAAAACTTCTATTTTATTATGAAAGAGTTTATATATATATATATATATATATATATATATATATATATATATATATATATATATATATATATATATATATATACATATATATATATATATCCTCATGATAGGCCTGCATCTAAATAAATGAAAAAAAAAAAAAAACACATGGTAGAATAAATCAAGGTAAAAGAGGGGGAAGGAAATGTACATTTGACAACATTTAGCTGGCTTTATGGTTCATATGTTATAGAGAAATGTTGCCACTGTGCAATATCATATGGTACAGAAATGAAATCTTTACAATAGCGTCATCAGGGAGGAGAAAACAAGATCAGGTAAAGAATACAAATAAGAATAAAGATCATTTATACATAAATACATACAACCAAACACCTGTAGGGAGATACATGGTTGTAGTGTAATGCTCTGAATGATAAGCAGTGATCCTAAGGGTCCTAATTCATTCACTATGTTTCAGTATAAGTTGAAGGTTGAACGTTTTGTTCTGTTGAGGCTTTTTGTTGTTGTTTTGCAGCTTTTGCATTTGTGTTATGACTGTTGTTTTTCATTGAACCTTCAGGGCCACCGTAGCTATAACCGTTACCTCTTCTTTACCTCTGCTCACACATTCAGACCAGACCTGTGGAGTTTCTGCCCACCTTCTTGTTGACATGAATAAACGGACCATTTATTATGTTTTTACTTAAATCCATCTTTTATTTCCACCAGCTGTGGGAAATCGTGAGAAACACAAGGCCAAAGCTGCCCCCGCCCTTTGAACTCAAAGCTATGGTGCCGCCTTACACTCCATAGCATTCTTGGATGCTGATAATGTCTCAGTTACAAAGATGAACACATGAAAACTCTTCCAAAAGCCTTTGATTCATTTCACCTCAAGGCCTGAAACTCCCAACACCGAGACACGCCAAGGTCAGCCAAGGAAAACATAGTAACCCACCTCATACTCAGACCTTTGTTGTTTTTAGGAGGAGCTGTAGGTTAAAAAACAAAATCACAACCATGACTTGATAACATTTAGTCACTTTATTGACAAGGTTAATCAGAAATGGTGAGAAGACAGCCAGATCCTCGTCTCCGGCTGCAGTGAGCGCTCCCAACACAGCTATAGGTGCAACAGGTGATTCAGACCTTGTCTCTGAGAGAGGGAGACCCTTTAGGGGAGAGAGGACAACTGGAACATGAATAATTCTGTATCTCAGACCAGAATGTGACTCAACTGATGAGCAAAAACAAGACAGCATTTATCACTCACTTGCTCCTTGTTCCTGTGGCTCTGCGTGTTCCTCGTTGATGGAGGTGCTGATAGGCAGATCATACTTCACACTCTTCTCCAGGAAGTTGATGTAACTAATGGCAAGCCTCAGAGTGTTCAGCTTGCACGGCTTCTTCCTGTTAGGCAGGGCCGGGATGTGGGACCGGAGCTCCTCATATGCGTCTGTGATGGACTTCATCCTTTGGCGCTCCCGGAGTTTCGCCTTCTCCCGCTGCTGTACGCCAGAGCGCCTGCGCCTTCTCCTCTCCATCCACAGAGACAGGTCAGGGGTGTTGGTGAATCTGTGCAAAGCAGTGGAGGAGGAGGAGAAGGAAAGTTTTCTGATGCAAACGTCTCCTGCATGTGGTGCTGCTCTGCCATCGCCATCTTTGATGTAATGTTCTTGGAGGTGAGTCTTGAGGAAGTGTGTGTCCTCATCAAAAACATCTTCAGTGTCCAGATGTTTGTCTCTGCAGGACTGGTCTGTGAGGAACTCACCATCGTAGAAATATGGAACGCAGGAGAGAGAGTCTAGCTCTGAGGACAGGTCCATGATGGACAGCTCTCAGTGGAATCAGCAGCAACGATCCACCCTGGAGCAGAAGTCCACCTTTTAAGTCCCAGTTAAACATCATCCAAAGTTGCTGCTGCTTAAGGACAGAGCCAACCAATCACAGCTTTGTCCGTGAGGCGCACCAACGCCTGGAACCACGCCCTCTTCATCACACTTCCATTCAGACCTTCTGAGACCTGCTGCAGCGGCAATCTGACAGCACCAAACCTGGGTCAGAAATGTAAAAAATATGTATTATTATTATTATATTAATTATTATTGATTTATTTTATAACAATCACGTAACGTTGCCAACAATGTAAAAAATCAGAGCAATATGTTCTAAAAATATAATTTTCACGTTCTTACAATATGCATATTTATCACTTATGTACATACATGATAAATTGTTAGAATGTGATATTATCGGTTCAGTTCGGAACTTTTACAACTTTACAACTTACTTCTGCATTTTTACTAATAACCGCATAATTGTGTAAACTATACTTTTAATTACAGTCAGGTAGCCTACAGTTTTGCACCTTTTTCATGCTTTATTGGACATTTGTTTGGCTTCCGTTTTAACATTCAAAATGCTAAAACCAATTAATGAAGTAAACTCTAATCTGATTTATTTAAAAATTTCTAATTAAAAATATCATACCACTGTTTACACAAAGTTGTCATTTTTAGATATTTGTTTGTGCAACAGCAGTGCATGACCACTAGAGGGAGGTAAGTGAGCATGAGATGAAACTCAATTTTATAAACAGGCTTTACACATAAAAAATCAGGTACTTTTCACACTTCAATTAACTGTGCGTGTTTTTTTTTTGTTTGTTTTAACAAAAACTATAAATAAATGGATGAATAACTGGATTCCACTGATTCAAGTTCAGACTAAATATTTTGATGAATGATGGGTTGAGTCTGTGTGATTTGGGGTTACAGACCTTTTGCAGTATGTAAGCCTTTGTAAAAGAAAAGGATAAATGCTTAAATACTTTTTTTTAGAGATATTAATTATATTAAGTTCCCTGAATGAGGATCTCATGATGACAGTAAACATCATGCTCAGTCAGCTTTTACTGGTTTTCTCAGGATTGAACCAAGTCATAACCTTATTTCACAAGGAAACGCAGACGCGTTTCGGGCACGTACGACCTTCTTCAGGGCATGAAGAAGGTCGTACGTGCCCGAAACGTGTCTGCGTTTCCTTGTGAAATAAAAGTAATCCTCAGAGTGCCTCAGATCACCTGGTTTTCTTCCTCATATTCCACAATTTCTTTGATGCTGAAGAGCACCTGAGAGTGAGACATACATTTTTTCAAATATTCCCCACAGATGTGCTCACTTCCACCTGTTTTTGAAGTCATAACCTTAATTCTTGTATTTAATGCTTTGAGGATGGTTCAGAAAGTTTAGATTCCATCAAGTGTCATTAGTGACAAACATCTCTTAGAAGTTCTTAAAATATACAACAATTTCATAAACTGTTTAAAATTATTAGAAAATACAGATATTTTTGTTTTCCCCAAAAACTGTATTTAAAAACTTTAATTCTTATGGATAGATCTTTTTTTCTGCACATTTTTGTTCATATTACAAATTATTGTAACAGTAACCAGGTAAATGGACTTGTTTACAATAACAACCAGGCCAAGAGGCAGCAGCAAGAGCAGAAATATGGAAACATGTTACAACAGGATAAAAAGACACATAAAACAATTACAGACATAAAGGCTATTGTCACATAAAATTAGAATCTACATGAAAACACTGAGTTTTCTATAAAAGATTTGCCTCCTTACAGAGTGAGTCTATGTGGGGTCAAAGGTCAGCTTGTCATCCAATAGTTCCCATGCAGGGACTTACTGGTCTACGGTTTCAACCTCTTCCCCAGTGACGATACAATTATTATTATTATTATTATTATTATTATTATTATTATTATTTGTTTATTTTATTTTTTAAAATTTTGATCAGTTTGTTGTTTACGTTGATTCGTCGCTTTTATTTTGAAGACGCAAAAGCTGCTCTCGCACGCACATCCGGTGTCCAAGAACGCTGCTCCAAACGAAACACAAAGCGCCTTTACTCAAGTTTATAAAATTTTTAGAGTAAAATCTGCTTGTTTTTCGATGACGGGGTAACAGGGTTCCATTTTGCTGTCGGGTTTTTTGGTGAAAAGTCTAAGAATGGACGCAGGACACGCAAACGTGGGAAGTTTTTACGAATAACAGACCCTTTAGCTAGCCTTCATAGTGGTTTTTGTTTTCTAAATATGTTCAATAATATCAACGCACTCCAGTCAAATGTTTTATTCGTGTGTGAAGTTGTTCATTTGAAGTATTTGTGTGATAATAGGTGTATGCAATAATGTTCGTACTAATCTAAGTTGTTTGTGTGTTCAGAGGGTCAGGGAGCTCCCTCCGCTTCCACAGGTCAGTAACTCACACCCACGTACGCAGCCTCACTAACACTAAAGATTTGTTCTCATATTATATGAATTACTGCAGCCGCAGTATCATAACAAACCGGGGGACCGCCGAACATACTAGCACCGGCTTCGCCAGACATACACACCACGTTCCTATGGCAACAGGCGGAGAGCTTTTCATGCCGTGAGAGGTTGTGTAACAGGATTATAACTCCAGTAACACCCACACGAAGAGAAAATGTCTAATGTAATATTGGGACATATTTTAAGTATGTTATTTTGTTCATGTAAGGAGGTTTTAAAGTTTTTAAATATGGAAAGCACGAACCGGAAGTCACTTTTACTTTGAAAGCAGCACCTCAGCTGGAAAACGGAAGTACCACAACTTTTACGAGAATAAATATTTCTCAATAAAACGTGTTTAATACATCGTAATAGTAATGGTACTAATTTGAGGAGTTTTAAAAAATATATTTTATTATTTTAGAAGATTACATTTTTTAAAATATCTTATAGGCATAACAATGATTAAATATTTTTTAAAAACCATCTAAATCTGTTATATAATGTCATCTTGAATTAAGACTATTTTTTCTGCTAACAGATTGTGTTAACTAATAAAGCACCTGCTTCATTGTGACTGTTGAGCATTATTAAATTTACATGATGGCAAGTCAGGTCACTAAAAAATGTTTCAGATAAGCAAAAAAAAGTAAATATCAGTCAAATATAACCTGGGTTAACATAAAATGACTGAGAAAGCTATCCAATCCAACTTTGCCCTATCTAAAAAAGCTTTTCCCCCATTTGTTAATTTGAGTTAATTGCAATTAACCAACTTATTTATAAAGATGCAGAACATTTCCCCCTGCTGCAGAATTATAGAATTAAGAAATCACTTCAATAGAACCTGTCTGACAGCATGATGTAGGTTAAGGGATTCAGAAACTAAGGAACCCAGAACAACATGAAGCACCTCAGTTCTAACTTTGTTAAGGTCAGAGTTCCAAGACAAGACCTCTGCTGACCAAAGATTTACCAACAACCTCCTAATGATCCTCAGTGGTTTCGCAGTTTTATGAAACTTTGGAGTTCATTATTTACTATTTATTTATATACTCAAACATTCTAAATTAAAGTGAGGCTATAATATGAGTATTGTTGTACCACTATCATTAGAAACATTAAACCAGATTCCACTGACTCCTTTGCTTTTGAATTTCTCTCTAATAAACCACCTCACTGCTGCTTCTCCAACACTTTAAGAAAAGATTTGAGTCGTCTGACATTTGACCTCAAGTAATCCTCAGTCCTGCCAGACTGAGCCGAGGATTTCACTGTCAGGATGTCACGTGTTGCTTTGCTTCACTTTGACTCGGTTCTCAGTGGAAATAGCCAGTACAGTAAGACTTTTGTCATCTTGTCTGTTTGATGTGATTTTGTCACGACTAAGATGCTCAGGAGTTCATGAGTAAAATCGACACGAGTCCAGGTGATACGTGAGTGTCTGTGCTTTAAATAGACTCTTGCTGTGTGCTTGTCTTGTTTTGTACGAGAGGATTTGACTGTCAGATGGCTTTATTGAAATTTCTTGCTTTGGATCTTGTTAGTATTTGGCGATACCACTTCTGAAAATTCAGTTTCATTAGAGAAAGTAACTGCTAGACAGTTTTTGTCATTTCTGACCGACACACTGTTTTTAACAGTTTCCAGTGAGATTTAATAGCAATTCATATGACAAACAAAAAGCTTAATAAATAAAAAAAATGATAAAACTAGTTAATAAAGTGTCTCCACTTTTAATACAACATAGAATCTTACTGACTCAGATGGTGTACCTCAGGGATCAGTCCTCGGTCCCATTCTGAAACTGCCAAATAACACAATATTTTTAACTAAATTCTGGCTGTGTTGACCGTTTCTTTGTGTCACTTTGGAAAGATTAATTTGTTCAAAGGCATTTTGAGGTCAAATAGAATAAAAGTTTGTCTTTTTCTCTTCAGAAAGAACAGCGAGTCCTTCCCACAATGCCCAGGTAGGAAAATATCTTTTCTTTGAGCAATTTCTGTGAAATAGCAGAAAGAACTTTAACTAAACTTTTTCTTTTGCCTCTTTTTTGAAGCCAAGACACAACAGGTGGGTCAGAAGTTCCTATAAACAGATTTTATGATGATTTGTTTTGATAGATTTTACTCATATTTCATACTTTAACAGATATTTCGGTCCCGAAACGTAAGAAAAAGAAGATGAGGAAGGATACGAATGGAGTGAATGAGAAAGGAGGTACGAAGCTAAATCGGGCATGAATAGACAGTTCATTTAAAGATTTTAAAGGTTTTTCTTCCTGATAGACTTTTATCTGACTTTTGGTTAAAGACATTTTTTATCAGCGACCTTGAGAGTCTTGAAAGGCGCTTATAAATAAAATTTATTATTATTATAAATTTATTATCATGGATTTTTTTTCACTACTTATAAAAGCTAATTTTGGGCATAGAGATTGTTGAATCATCTTTAGAACAAAAAACAGATTAACCATATTTGTGTTTAAAGCCCACTTCTGGATTTTGCAAAACTTGTATTTATTTCTCAGATCAAGCAGTAGAGATGGGAGGAATCAGCAGCCGGCGGTCGTCTCAGGTCAACGATCAGCTGATCCTCGAAACCACGACAGACACATCGACTCACCGAAGGAAGAAGAAGAAGAAAGCTGCATCGATGGGTAAGATCAGATCACTTCTCTTCTGTGGTTTCACTTGAACTGAGCCGCTCAGACGCCTGCTGTGATTGCTCAGATTTACTTTACATCTGTGTTTCAGACCTGGAAGACGACCAAGCCGAACTCGGTGATGGAGACACTGGAGATCAGACCACAGATGGGGAAGAAATCATTAAAAAAACCAAAAGAAAAAAGTATTTTTACCCAGCCGTCGGTCAACTTTACCCAGTTTACACATTTGAACATCACAGTGTGTGTTTGCTGTGAGCTGATCAGATGCATCTAGTAGGATTTTAATTCTAAGTTCAGAGGAATTAAAGCAGAACTGTTTAACAAAAACATGAAGGTACAGCAGATCTCAGTGAAGATGCATCTCTTTCAGGAAGTCAAAAGTAGCTGAGTCGCAGCTTCCTGATGAGTTTGAAGTTGAAGAAGAGGACATCATCACCGACACCAGTCCAATCCCCAAGCATTCCTTGTTCTCAGCCCCCCAGATTCAGAGCCAGTCGGTGGGGAAGGTGTTCATCGAGAGGAACAGTGAGTGTCTGAGAAAACCAGTGGTTAAACTGTTAAAATGTTCTTTCTAAATATTGTGTTTACACGCAGAGCGGTTCCAGGCTGCAGAACGCTCAGACTGGAGAACCACCGGTGACCAGACAGACAACATGGCCGACTTCCAGCAGGTGCAGCCTCTGTGGACCACCAGGGACGTTTCTGTCAGAGTCCATGAAGGCTTCAGGTGAAGGAAAACTGCCTCTTAAGCAATAAATCATAAACATGAACGTAGTGTAACGTTCTGGTGGCTTTCAGGGTGTTCGGTGTGTACTGTCAGGGCTTCCTGGCCGGCTACACCGTGTGGAACGTGGTGGTGGTGTACATGCTGGCCGGGCAGCAGCTCACGGCTCTGACCAACCTGCTGGAGCAGTACCACTACCTGGCGTACCCGTTCCAGTCTTTGCTCTACATGCTGCTGGTCATCAGCACCGTGGCTGCCTTCGACAGGTGAATCCTCCGTCCTCTGACACGTCACTGGGGCTTTTTAGAATTTCAAATAGGAAGGCAAAAGGCAAGTAAACATCAATGTAAACAAAGCAGGGTTAAATAATAGCTTTTAACTGAATTTTGACTTATAGAAATTCTCTTGAATTCAGCTGCAACCATCAAGCCAAACGCACCAAAAGGATCATTAATATTTTTAGGATTTCAGGACAAACCGAGAGCTGAAAACTTCCTGATTCTCCTTTTGAAAATTAAAATAAACATTAGGAAAGCATTAGAGCTGTAATCTGGAGTTTTTTCTTAGAGGGCACCATCTAGAGGCGGGAAAATGCATTACACCTTTAAGGCCCTCTTCCTAGCCTCGAAACCTAGATGGACAGTAGTTGAAGCAAAATGATTTTGCTTTGCATGTTGGTCTAGCCACGCTACATAAGAGCTTCAGCAGGTCTAACGTTGGCCTGAGCATTCCTGTGTTATGCCAATCTCAGCGCTCTATCGATTTGATGATGCGATGGAGCAGAACAAGATGGCGATGGCTCATTTGAAATGGCTTTGGCATCAACTTTGGACAATTTAGACTTGTGCTTTTCTTTGAGTCAAGAGCAGATAGAGGTATTTAAGTTCTTTATTTAGAAAAAGGATGTATTTGTGTCTTCTTCAACGTGTATGGCGGACTGCCCTGTTGACTGACATCCGTAGCTGTGAATACATTACGTTGTTCGTTCGTTGTCCAATAGCATGAGGAGACAGTTTGAAAGACAACTGTAGATCCCGCCCCACGACTGAGCTTTATTTGTGGTTTGTGGCCAGACTATATATTCACATTTATAGGATGGTTTGCCAGGCTACCTCAACCTACTTCCGTGTCACAAACTCTGCATCAGTTTAGTTAAATCCTCAAAAGCTCACGCACACGCTGTGATTGACATCTGTGCTTAAGTGGAAGTCCAACGCCATTGGCCAATGCTGAGAGGCGCCCAATACAAATTGTGTGTGTTTCTATGGGACGGAGGATGGGCTTAGCAATAATAAAATGACATATTGCCTAAAATATATCACAGTACGGGGTAAGACTATCACTTTTACACATTTCTAATAATCACTACATGATTCCTGAAAGGGGAAAAACTCCAGATTGCTGCTTTAAGTGAATCTACTCTCCAAACACAATCAAGCATAAATGTTTCCTCTGCTCATTGTTGTGTTCAGACTGAATCTGGCCCACGTTTCGATGGCTCTGCGGGAATTTGTGACGCTCAATTCAGTGGCTCTTGCTTCATTCTGTGAGTCCTCTGCATTTATTCTTAGATTATTCACCAATCTGATGTCTGTTTTAATGTTGTGTTTTATTTTCTTCAGTGTATTTCTCAGCACTGGTTCTCTGTCTGAGCCAGCAGATGACCAGCGATCGAATCAACCTCTACTCACCCGTCAACGCTACGTTATGGTGAGTTCACCTCAGTAATTTGATGTTTACAACTTGGCCTCGGGGCCACGGTGGCTCAGGAGAGAGGAGTTCATTCTGTCATTGGTGGGTTGCCGGTTTTAACCCAGACTTTGTGCTGCAGGTCTCCTGGATCAGAGCATCAGATTCTTCACCCGTGGGTGACCATCAATCTGGTGGTGGCTCTGCTGGGGGGGTTGGCTTGGATTTTGATCGCCATCAGTTCTGAGACGGACTACACTGAAGGTGAGAAACAACAACACAAACTCTCAGTACCCTAAATTAAAACTACAACAGCTAATGCATTTTTTACTTCTTCAGGCTATCTGAGGTCCATGGAGATTGAACCTCCGAAGCCAGAAGACAAGTCAGAAATCAATGCCTGAAGAGAAAACATTCTGTTCATCTGCTTTTAGTAGCACATCTGTGACTCTTTTGGACATATTTCTCTGGTTGAATTATAGATTGTTTCAGAAATGTTGTTGTTTCTTTGTAAATAAAGTTATTTTAACAAATCTATCAAGTGTTTCTCCATATCTAACAGAATCATAAAGTAGAGGGAAAATATCTAAATTCATCAATTAGCAGTTTAACACTGTAAAAATACAAAAGGACAACATAATATTTAGAATTTTAATATTCATAAAAAGAAAATCAAATATATAAAGCTTAAAATTGTTATGTATCATAAAATAGAATAGGAAAGATTTTAATATCAGTATATGGCATATGAGGAAACAACAGATGCATCCTCTGTCATACATCAATATGTTCAAATATTAAGCATTTTACAGGTAAAACTTGTATTTTACTGTTAAAGAAGGATCTCAACAGGATAAAATAACAAATGTAAGCTAAATATGTCAACTAAAATAGTATTTATTAAAACGACATGAGGAAGAAGTATCTGAATTGTACGAAACTAAATAAAAATCGGTTTAATAGTCAAAACACGAAAACAATTTTGCATCGATCGATTCTTTCTGGGTTTGACTGCCTTCTGTCCAGGTTGTGTAGTCGAACACAGAAAAGCAATGTTGACGTGGTAACTGCTTGATGAAAATATTGGTAACTTACATGAAAAGGGCTTAGCAACGCAAACATGCTGGACTTTGCCATCTTTGCAGTGACGTTTGTCATAATTTTAGTCGGCGCTGTTCTTTATTTGTACCCGGTAAGTCAACATTTTTATATATCAACAATTAGCATGTTGTTACTTTCACGCCAGACTTCCATAAGAAAACACTTGATTTAAAGTTTATTTTGTTTTTCTCTAGTAATGTTTGCTTCTATGTCCCAATTGAAGAGATACAGAATACTTAAGAGGCCATGCAAATGTCGGCATACATTTAATTTAATTTTCTGCAAGAATGTTTAATCAAGTACAACTTGAAGAAGTCCAGTTTGAGCGCTAGCGTATTAGAACTTAAACATGAGCAACTTTTACGTGTTTAATTTGTACGCCGATTTACAGCTAACAGAAACTATTGCGTAAATTTACTTTAAAGTGTGTGTTAAAACTTTTGCTGTCATTAAACTGAAGTAGTAACAGAATTGAGATGTTTATTTCAAGGACGTTATACGTAAAGACAGAAGCAATCGATTACTACAATGGTTGCTAATCATGTTTTCAGTCATCTAGGAGGGCCTCTGGTGTCCCAGGTCTTTACCCCACAGACGAAAAGTAAGTTTTCATGTTTGTTTTGTTATAGACTGTAAATAATTATACACGAGGCTGATGTTAAGTCTCTATCCCACTGAATTTATACCAACTGAAGCAGCATGATCACAAACTACAGCACCAATAAACACTAGAGGAGGGCAATATGAAAAATTTGATTATTTTACTGTGAAATCACTCCTTTACCAAAGTTATTCATTCATTTTTGACTATAGTTTCATTTAAACCAATTTGTTACTTAACAGTGCAACAAAACACCCCCTCTATTTATCCGTGTCTCTGAGACACACAGAAGAAAGTGTCCGTTATTAGACGTCTTTTGTTGCTTCTTCAGGGACGGGAACCTGCAGGACATTGTCAACAAAGGCAGTCTGCATGAGTTCCTTGTCAGTCTGCATCAGGAGTTTGGATCTGTGGCATCGTTCTGGTTCGGTGGTCGGCCCGTGGTCAGTCTGGGATCCGTGAACCACCTACAGCAGCACATCAACCCCAACCACACCAGTAAATATACCAGACAGGATGGGATCGCACTTTGTTCCAAACAACAAAAGGCTTCACGTCTCTTGTTTTGATTCCCAGCCGACTCCTTTGAGACCATGCTGAAGTCGTTGCTTGGCTACCAGTCGGGGATGGGAGGCGGCGCCAATGAATCGGTGATGAGGAAGAAGATGTACGAGAGCGCCATCAGCAACAGCCTGAAGAACAACTTCCCTACTATTCTCCAGGTTTCTACGACTAACGCAAACACGTTTTTACACTTTTCCTGTTCTGTAGCTTTCCTGATCCGTCTGATGCTTTTTATCCAGGCGGTAGAGGAGCTGGTGGGGAAGTGGAGCTCGTTTCCAGAGGCTCAGCACATTCCTCTGTGTTCACACATGCTGGGTCTGGCCCTGAAGACCGTCACCCAGCTGGGACTGGGCGAGCGCTTCAGGGACGACGCCAAAGTCATCTCCTTCCGCAAGAACCATGATGCGGTCAGAACATTCCAGTGTTTCTGTTGTCTCTTTGAAGAATCGTAATGCTTTTTCTTTCTAAAATATAAAACTCTTTCCTCTGGTGCCCTCAGATCTGGTCAGAAATCGGTAAGGGCTACATGGATGGTTCCCTGGAAAAGAGCTCCAGCAGAAAAGCTCATTATGAGACGGGTAAGAAGAAGCACTGAGCTCTTCTGAAGCATTTGTTTGCCTTTGGGATCAGGTGTGTTTATACAGGAAGGAGAAACAGGAGAGAAAGTAAATCCTCCTGATAGTCGACTAGAAAGGGAAACTTGAGTCCACGAAGGAAACAAAATTTAACCTGACAACTCAGACTGAGTCATATTTTTATTTGTTTATTGGTGAGAATTTCACCAAGGAACAGAAACATGTCCTAAAATGAAATAGTTTGAGTTTAAGGTGGGAACTCCGGCTCAGTGTTGGGGTCAGAACGGAGATCTTGGGCTAATCATTTGGAAAACTGAACAGTTTAACCCTCCCACTGTCCTATTGGGTGACCCCACCAGGAAAGGTGACGTTTGAGCAGGGTTGATGGTTTATCCCTTGGGGTCCACGTGGCAGGGGTGAGGTGGTGCTCAGTCCTCACCTCTGCCACGTAGACCCCAAGGGATAAACCATCAACCCTGCTCAAACGTCACCTTTCCTGGTGGGGTCACCCAATAGGACAGTGGGAGGGTTAAACATATCAGTTTAAAATATGTGAGGGATTTAGAGATATCTAGTGGCAAAATTTAAAAATATGACCCACTGCTTTGGTTTAAAAGCTTGTTACACACACTGGCTGATTCTGGAGACGTTTGGAGTCATAAAACGTGTCCTGTCCTTTGGTCAGCTCTGTCGGATATGGAATCCATGCTGCTGTCGGTGGCGAAGGAGAGGAAAACTCAGAGGAAACAGGCGGTGTTTGTAGACGCTCTCCTTCAGTCCAGCCTCACAGAACGACAGGTGGAGCCTCACATTCTGGTTCCAAGTCCCCTGAGAGACAAATCCTCTGAAGGAATGTTATTGTTTGTTTCAGATCATGGAGGACTGCATGGTTTTCACTTTGGCCGGATGTGTCATCACTGCTAACCGTGAGCTGAAAACTCTCAGCTGATTAATCTGGAAGAACACAACAATTCATCCTAATGCTGATATATGAGTGTCTTGTTTCATCAGTGTGCATCTGGGCAATTCATTTCCTGTCCACCTCAGAGGAAGTCCAGGACAAATTGTACCAGGAGCTGCAGGACGTTCTGGGTTCTGATCCAGTTTCCTTCGACAAGATTCCTCAACTCAGGTGAGACCCAGATGTGAACAGTTGTTCTTTACATGGGCTGTTCCATAGTCACAACTTATATTTTCTCTCTGTTTTTGAGCAGATACTGCCAGCAGGTCCTCAACGAGACAGTGAGAACCGCCAAGCTGACCCCCGTCGCTGCTCGACTTCAGGAAGTGGAGGGCAAAGTCGATCAGCATGTCATCCCCAAAGAGGTATCAGTTAACCCTGTCTGTGGCTCACTGCTTGCAACACAGTTGTATTTTTTATAATAAATACATAGAAAATCAAATTGCTGCTGCCTAAAATTACAACATCATCTCTGTAATAATCTAAGCTGAAACGGAACGTTTCAACTGTTTCAGTATAGAGAAAACCAAGCTCGGCAGAAATGTTAAAGCTGCTGCCAGTGACTCATTCGGGTCACCATGGCAACCAGACGTGACCCATTCAATTCAGATTGCTCTGAAAACACCAGTGGCTCATTAAGGTTGCCACTGTAACCACACACGCTTGTGTCTCTCATTCTCTGGTGGAAAACTTAAAGGGAAGCAGACAGGAACTAAAAACTAATCCTCAGACAAACAGCTGCTGGGTGAAAACTTGACGTTGTAGAATAATTCTTGAACTGTGAGCAGCTGAAGGGTCTGATGGTCACATGTGTGGATTTTTATGTTCTACCTGAGATATTGAGCCACAAAGGGGGTGTGGGGCTTTCCTACCTGTTTCAACAGAATCTCATTCTTTTCTATGGGGGAACATTTCTCTGTTTTTTGCAGATTGTGTCTATGTTGCACATTTCTTTTGTCAGAAATGTGTCAACAGAACTGTGAAAATAGTTGCAATAATATTTTTTCATGTTTCAGACGTTGGTGATCTACGCCTTGGGAGTGGTCCTACAAGACGCCGACACGTGGAGCGCCCCGTACAGGTTCATCCATCAGTTGTGTTGTTCTAAAATGAACAGAATAGCCTGATTCAAGTAGGTACGGGTGTAAACAGAACAATTTATCATGATCAAATGTCTGGTTTGTGATGTGGTTCCTCAGGTTTGATCCGGGTCGATTTGAGGAAGACTCGGCTAGGAAGAGCTTCTGTCTGCTCGGCTTCTCGGGGAATCAAACGTGTCCAGAACTCAGGTGAAATGACCGTTTCAGAAAAAACTTATTTGGAGCGATATAAACTGGTCATTGTTAATGGACTTAATTTTGCTGTTTGCCAGGTTTGCCTACACTGTAGCTACAGTCTTGCTCAGCACGTTGGTCCGGCGGCTGAAGCTCCACCAGCTGCAGGGACAGGTGGCAGAGGTCCGATCTGAGCTGGTGTCCTCGCCCAAGGAGGAGACCTGGGTCACTGTCAGCAGGAGAAGCTGAAGATGGTGTTCTATGTGAGAGGAATCAACATGTCCTGCTTTAAGAACAAATTACCAGCAAAGTGTTTTTTTCTGGTTGTAGTTTGGGATCAAACTCCTCGTTTTTATTTCTCCTGGATGTTCTCTGGTTCCTCCTACTCCGGTTGCCTTATTGGTGCGTTTACAGCATTCAGAGGCCTTTTTTAGCTCGTTCACAACTTAAAACATCAAAAGTTAGCACTTGTTGGCTCCTATTTGTTAAAGGTGAGAAATGGAAGGCTGAATTGTTAAGAAAACTGACAGATGCATTTTTAAAGGAGCAAGCTGTAAGGAACACTGCCATCCAGTGGCCAGGCTGGAATCAGCAACCATTTCAGTTTGGTTCAACACATTTCATCTAATTTTTTGGCAAAATTACATTCAATAAAACTTTTATTAGCTTTATTTTCACTCATTCTTTGTCTAGAAAACAGATCAATGTTTCTTATAGTTTTTTTTTGGCCTTTATCTGACCAATTTTTCATGATTTGGAAAGAGTGTCGAGAGTTTAGATTTTTTCTTTTTACTTACTGAGTACTACCCCCCCCCCCCTTTTTTTGGCAAAAATCTTTTTTATGTTTCACTTGTAACTTTAGAACAAATGTTTTGAGTCGATACTTTTAAATAAAAAAAATCACAGCATTTAATCATTTAATTACCATTTTAGAGAAAGTTTCTTGTTTATTAAATTTGTACAAAAATGAGAGGTTTTGTCATGTTTTTTCTACTTCAGGAGTGTTTTTAGTCTCTTTATGGAAAATATTTCTAATTTGACTCATTTGATTTTGAAATTTTAATTTAAATAGGCACTAAATTTAAAACACCCCCAAAAAATTTGATACAGAAATTTTTTTTGATTCTTTTGTCCTCAATTTCAGCTTTCCTAATTTCCATTAGCCATTTTTATTTTACAAATTAATTTTTCTGTGTAAAAAAAAAGTTTTTCTGCAGTATTTGTTTTGTTTTTTGTTCAAATATTTGACATTTTAATTCTGAAAATAGTGTATTTTGGCACAAAAAAAACACTTTATTTTATTAGGCTGACAAAAATGAAAATTTAACATTAAAATAAAAAGCCAACAAAATACAGCATTTTCTAATTAACAATAAAAAAATTAAATGTAGCAGTTTAAATGTTTTTAGGAATTAAATGATTCTTTTTATATTAATTCTAAATAACAAAATAACAGAGAAATGGATTACTACAATTCTATATACACAATATGAAAACACAACATTTTTAATTGTATAGTTTTACTGCATTTGCTAGTTTTAGGATTAATGCTCCATAAATTTCAGAATATTATGAGACAATTTTTCTTTCATGGATGATGTTTTTATTTTACATCAGCAGCTTTAAAATTGCCTCATAGTATACAAGTTTAAATAGGCACATTTACTTCTCTGAACTCCCACGCTTATTCCTTCAACCCTCCCTTTTTAATAATAATATTTGAAAGTAAATTTGCAGATTAACGTAAAACCCTCGTCCACTCTTTTGTGAATGGGGATCCTGCTGTTTGAAACATGAATCATCACCTGCTGCTGCTGCTGGGACAGCCCTGCAGTGCCACGGGCGACCGCGGGGGGCGCTGTCGAGCCCGAACACACTGCTCCGCTAAAGATGTGAAAATGGCGGAGCTACAAATGCTTCTGGAAGAGGAGATTCCAGCAGGACGAGGCGCACTATTAGACAGTTTTACTAACTTAGAGAGAGTCGCCGAGTACTGCGAGAGCAACTATGTGCAGGTTGGTGGATTTTTTTATTTATTAAGCGGGCGTTGGTGGCGACACCACGGTGGGGCGAGCTGATGCTAGGCTAGCTGTTGTAAAAGCGAAAACACGCCGCTGTCAAGGCATTTGGCATGAGATGAAATCTGCAAATTGCTGTCTTTTTATGAGTTTCTATTGCGATAAACCAGCATTGCTGTACGATGTGGATTTCCAGCAGCGTAACGGTGTGTGTGTGAGACTAGTAAGCATCGTGGGGCTACGTGATGGCTCGATGGCCAGCCGCTCGGCTCGGCTTCGGTCAGAATAATAAAAAACAGGGTCGTGAAAATCAATGTTTGGGATCTGTTTGAGATCAATCAGATCTGTTGCTGCAGCCGGCGGCTTTAGATGGAGGATATCCAGTCAGACTAATCTCTAATGAGCTTTGGTTGACGGCAGATAAACCGCTGTGACCACACCACAAACACTCGTTTAAACCTCTTTAGAAACATTCCACCTAAAGGCTTTTTATCCAAACGCCAAGATGTCGACTGATCTGGGGTTTTCCATCGGCCGATGTCGAGTTGGAAAAAATCAGGGCAGCTGATCACCGATATAGTAATTACAGCAGGTTTCTACAATGTTGTTTGTGACCAACTTTACGACCAACACACACACACACACCCTCAGCTACACTGTCATAGATGATTTGTAGACTCATATTTGTTCTATCAATGTAAAATAAAGACGTAAAGATTCCCCCTAGACTTGATGAAATTCTTGTTCTGAGCCAGAATGTCAACATTAGTTGATGTTTTAAAATACAAAACAAGTAGAAATGGAACATAGCTAGTTTTTTTTCTACCAGCACAGCTGCAGTTTGTTTTTATTTGGCATATTTACTATTTTCTACTAACAGAAATAGTCACTGTATAGGTATTTCAGTGTTGGCATGAGTTGAATACAGGAGTAATAAAATTGTTTTGAACTGATCACTATATGCAACTTCACCGGCTGTCCAGAATGTCTCATGGGAGGGAATAATTGCCACATTGGCAAAGGTTAACGTAAATCAAATAAAACATAGCCTTTGACTGAGAAAAGTGCTAAAAGGTATTTGTTTAGATTATTTAATTAACTAGACTGAAAGGAGTGGAGTAGAGTAGAAAATGAAAGATATACTGATGGTGGTTTTGATTAGGGGTAGACCGATATATCAGTCAGCTGATATATCTGGCCGATATTTACCGTTTTTTATACATCGGCCAATATTTGTCCTTAGTAAAGATAATTTAAAGTCAGGCACATCCTCGGGCAACTCGGTGCAGAATTTCATTTAAATGTATTTTTATGTTCAATAATAACATCTGCATAATAAATACTCTAAATTAACTTTATTTAGGTTTCTGACTTTAACACTGAACAGTGCACAAAGTTAAGATTTAACAGTTAATTAAATTCAGATTTCAAAAACTGATTCAGCTTCAGACGTATTGTGCAGCATCAACTGATGTTATTAGTGACATTTTAGCATAACAATAGGAGGATCTTTTGTGACGTCAATGTTTATGTTTTTCGCATTGCATCATGGGACCTGGGTGGCAACAAACAGCGTATTTTGCCTGTAATTCAATTGTTTTGCGTGCTTGGAGGAGGATTTAGCGAAGCAGATGGATCATTCTTGCTGTGTGGTTGATCGTTTGGCCCGTGGGAGGCTTGATAAAAAGTTTTATTAGAATTTCCTCCGTAAAGGACCGCGAAATACGAAATAGATGATTGCGGGTGACCCGACTGTCTGAAGAAAGCCTGGATTCATGCAGCAACGGAGTTTGTGTGGCTCATTTGTTCATGGTAAGTGCTTGTAACTAAGTATTTGTTAATAGGAGAAGATGCTTTTTAAAATATTCATCTTCGTGTAGTTTTGTATCCACGGAGTCATTTAGTTTTCACGTTCTGATTCAGGTGTCTCAGCCCGCGATCGTTATAATAATAAATAAATGAATAAGTAAAAAATAACAACACTGATTAATGAAGACTTACCCAGCTTTGCAGTTGCCGTGAGGATTTATCCACCCACAGGTGATGTGAATCATGCTGACTCTGCTAGCCGGCCGGTGCCGACTTCAGCACGACCACGGCTTTACCGAAGTCACGGCTTCCTGTTTTGCAGAATAGTTCAGCCAAACTTTCCTTGAAACGCAATAATCGTAGACCTCCAGACATTTGACAGTCTTTAACTGTTCATGAGTGAAGGGTCCAGGGCTTTCTGTTGAATAGGAATAAATGTGTCCCCAGCAGCGTTGTGGAGAAAACACCGGCGAATCGGACCAACGTTTTCTGTCATCCCAGAGCTCAAACAGGCTTTAAATAACTTTATTTTTGTCTTCATTACAGATTTTAAGCTTCTCTCTAACCCTCCTCCTGTCTTTAGATGTTAACGTGTTTATATTTTGGGGATTTTGCCCGTAAACTCGCGTGAAAGTGTACGTCGCGTATTGATAGCAGGCCGTCTTCTGCCACACAGCCACTCGCGCATGCGCACATTGATGAAAACAAATGTCAACAAAGATCCTCCTATAAGGTGGAAAACATCTAGATATCAGCCATAAAAATCAGCTCATAAAAATTGGCCGTACATATTTGCCATCAGCTGACCATGTCTCCTACATATCAGCATCGGCAATAGAAAAACCAATATCGGTCAACCTCTAGTTTTGATGGCTGATACAGATTTTCCAACGTTAGCGCAGCCCTGACCTGCCAGTATTATTGTGGCTAATTCTGATTTACATCAAAGAACAATAATTAACAGACTACTTTTAATAATCTTTTGAATTTTTGTTTAATTTGAAAATTGTGAATCTTGAAAGAAAATCTTTCACATGGGAGGTTGTGGCCTGTGAAAAGTTTTAGCGTGGTGCATAAAAATAATCAAATTTTTGATTTTCAGATTGGCTGATCTTTAATTATGATGAATATTGGCTGATTTCAGTTAATTATCTATTATACAAGAAACTTAAAGTTAATATAGCTTAGAAATGGATCAAAACGTAACGTTTTATGATTTAAATAAATCTTCAACATAAAATATTTAGTACTTGACCATTTAATGCAGACTCTTTACTATTAGAGACAATTTCATATGATTAAATATCCAATCATAAAGACTATAAAGTGTTAATGTCTGTTTTATAATATAGATGCACCAAAAAATGGCTGGTGATGAGCTTAATTCCCAATTGGCTGATTGGAAACTCGGTATCAGCACATGAATCGGTCAGCTATACTCTGCGGTGTGTTCTGTTATTATATTCTGGTCTTGTCGTTTGAGCCAATGATTTCAGCTGCTCGCTGATCTCAGACCTGCTCCAGACCTTCAGAGGTGTTAGTGGAAAGAAAAAGGATTTTCCGAGGTGTGATAGTGGAATCGTAGCTTCTAGATGAGCGGGGCTGATCAGGTCTGACACGTTGTCCTGTGGAGGATGATATTTGGCAGCATCTCCTCCTGCTGTCAGGCTGGTGTTTTCAGCTATGGATCAGTCGGACAGGTGTATTAGTCAGGAGAACGCTATGAAGGCATTTCACCTGGTAACCGCGTCTGTCATGCAGCTGTTTACTCTTGTTGAGTCTGTAGGAGGACTTGTCTGAGAAAAGCAGCCTACCACCATGTTTGTGGGTGAATAATGTGAGAATTCACAGATCCTAACGTGCTAATTGCAATCTTTTTAGCAGATTTATTGACTGTTGCATCTAAGAGCATGCATCTGTTGATAAACGTTTCTCTGACTGTCACCTTTGATTTTTGATTTAAAAAAAACACATGAACTAGCAAAAATGGGCTCCAGAACAGTTTTTCACTTCCCAAGTCTAAAGCAGCAGAGCAGACAACAGTGGGTTTGCTGTAAAAACTTCCCTTTTTTTCTTAGCAGATCTGGGAAATGTTTGTTTTCTAGAAAAGCACCGATTCTGGTTTTGAGGGTCGATACCTATTTCTGGCTCCAGCGCAGCTCTGACCTGCTGATACAGATTTATCTCAAAAAACTAAAATTAACAGATTAGAGTTTGTATCTTTGCATTTCTAATTGGCTTTTAAATTAGGATCCTGGAAGTAAAAAGTCAAATTTTCTGTTGATGCTTTTACCTCTAAAAGCTTTTGGATTTTTATAATTAAATTCATTCAGATTTAGTTTGGCTTCCTGTAATTATATTTGAGTGATAAAATGATTTTGCAATTTGCTCACTTTTGTACAAACTGAGAACAATAAAGTTCATTTTAAAAAATAATATATATATCAGATAGTATAGAGATGCAAACAAAATAACATCTAATGATCGAAATTGGCTAATATTCAGCATGATCGGCCAACCTGGCTGGCACTCAGCATTCAAACTATTTTTTTTCCCGTTCATGAATGCACCATTGCCTAGCAGCAATAGAAATATAAACAAAACAGACTTTTTTTGTTCCATTAACTCATCATCACTTGCGGCTAATTCAAGTACAAAATAAAAAAAACATCATGTAAAAACGTTTACTTCTAGAGTCATAATTCTCAGGTTTTTCATAAAAATTTTGGGGAAAAGTTGGCGTTACCTAAAGGTTTAAAGCAGGGGTGCCCAATCCTGGTCCTGGAGGGCCGGTGTCCAGCACATTTTAGCTCCAACACACTTGATTCAGTGCTTGAATCACCTGTGCAGCAGCTCATCAAGCTCTGCAGAAGCCTGCTAATCACCTGCTGATTGAAATCAGGTGTGTTGAAGCAGAGTTAAAATTGAGCCAGCTAATACTAAAATAAACCACAAAGTAAAAAGATCCACACTGTTGGACAAAAAAATATAATTACGTACAAGTCCAGTAGCAACAAAGCCAGGTCACCATCAGTCCGTGATTTTGTAGCCTCCTTTAGCTCCCTCAAACTAGTGTAGGTCACGCCGATGTTCACTCCAGTTTTAGCTTTTTACTTCACCTCCAAAGACATTACTCTTATGTTTACTTCAAGGCTCCGACATAATGCCAGTGTTTGCGAAAACACGTCGGACAGTCGGACATTACCGACGTGATTTAATATTGTCCGACGAAAAACTTCACATCGTCGGACATTATGACCGACGCCGTGCGTCTACTCTGAACGTGCCAAAATAAAATAAACTTCCTGAAAACTGCAGACTGTTTGTTGACTTCCCCCTCAAAAGATCTAGTTTCTACATATATTTCATTATTTATTTGGACTCTCAGCGTAGCGGGTCTTCTTTTGGGCGGAGAGGATGGACAGCGGCAGAGCGCTGATTACTGATGCGCTCCGCCGGGCAGCTGCGTCGTGCGCACGGCCACAGTAACATTCACAAAGTGGCGCCACCCAAAAAAAAACATAATTAACACGCGATCGTTCACGTTTGCTCATACTCTCTTTCATTGTGCCTGACGCGCTCCGCTGCTGCAGGGATCATCTCCCGTGCATCGGTGACGTCACCTCACTGGCGCGGCCGCACATTCCGCTATTTTTGCGGTCGACGGATCTTTTTGATCGGCTAATTTCAAAAGTAACTTGTGAGGTGAAAAGTAAGAAGCCAGGCAGCAGTTTTTCTGGAGGATTGAGAGGAGATGCAGCTAAGAGACAGCAGGACAGGAAATAGTCGCATAAAAAACAAAACAGTGTTTGAAAAGGAAAATGTAGGCAGATATGTCCACTACACGTAATTTTATAATAATAATAATTTATAAGCATGTAATATTTATTTATTTGATACAATTCAGATCACCTTCAAAACTCAGTCCCACACCCAGGGCCGTTTCTAGGCATTTCGGGGACCACGGCACAGTGCAACCCCCCCCAAAAAGAGATAATTTCTTCATATTGTGATATTTGTGATGAACTAAATCATCAGACAGAATGACATTTTGTCCTTAACAGCAGTTTATTAGAGTAGTTTAACAAACAGCTGAAATAAACCCGCATCTCCAACTTCCAGTTTCACCTCAACCAGCCACAGCGTCTCTTAAAGGAACAGTAACACCAGGCTACAACATCAGTCACAGAAAGCCTTTATGGATCATTACAATATTTAGAAATATTTTCATATATAATATGNATAATTGGGACACAACTGGAGCTGTTTTAGTGGAAACTCTCAGTGGAACGGATCATTAAACAGGGTCAGCTTGTTTCAGCGGCGTCCACTTTTAGCCATCAGTCTAAAAAAGTCACATTTCCCCCGATGAGGTCGCTTCATTTCTGCATGTTTGTCTAAATCATCCGTTTTTAGACCCAAACAAACACGCAGCTCCTCGGCCACCTGCCTCAGACATCCCATCATCCCTCATCAGCCGCCGCCGGCCGTGCTGCTGATCCTGTCCTGATGTATGATGCATGAGCCGCCTTATTAATGCTTTGTGTTTTTCTGTGGGGTGTTTTTTTTGTCTTTATTTGTGCTACTCGTGTTGTTTTCTTTTGCTGCTAGTGTTGTGTGTGTGGTCCTGATGGGAACGTTTAAAGCAAGTGTTGGGTTAGAGGTCCAACCTGTCAGTTTTGTTTACATTTTCTACAGATAATAATCAGTTTTTTTTACTTCAAATTAGACCTTTCAGTGTTCTGATCGTATTTTTATTTAAAAATGTACAGAAAAAAAGATTTGATTAAAAAGATTAGATGCTTATCTTTATTAATAGTGTCTTCCATGGGCTCATGTTCCTATCTCCAGATAACCTCATGAAGTAATAATTAGGAACTGAAACACCTCTAATTTTAACTAACTAGCACCTCTCAGAGACATTAGGTGTTTATTTTTGTTTCTAAAACTGCAAATGCAGTGGAATCGAGGTTCTAGTATATTTAAAGGTTGAAACACCTTTTCACGCCTTTATTTTGAAATTTTCATCACATAAAAGGCATCTGCTGAAGGAGAAGTGAAAGATAAAAGTTGTTCTCTGCTGCCCCCTGCTGTCGTCTCCTCCCAGGTGCTCCTCAGTTCTTCAGCATGAACCGGCCAATGCAGCAGCCCCAGAACTCCCAGGTGGGGGGGTCCCTGCCGTTCCGCAGACCCTCGTCTGTCACCGGTCAGCCCAACCCGGCCCACAACCAGAGCCAGCTGAACGGAGGCCCTCACTTCGCTCAGAACCAAGGTACAGCAGTCTGAGATCTCTGCAAACACAATCAATAACATCAATTAGCCCCATTAAGAAGCTTTAATTATATAATAATAAAGGTGTTAAATCATTTTATGCTCTTATGTTCAGTAAAATGTTTTAAAAGTTGTTTTTAGTTTGAAAAATGACCAGAGCTTCCAGTATGACGGTCTGAAACACAAACCTGTTTTAGTCTTAGTGGGTAAGACAAGAAGATTTATAATATTCATTTAAATTTCTGTTTCTAGGATCAGATATTTAGCGGTTTTTTTTGGCCAGTTTTAAACGTATTTAGGTGTTTGTCACTAAAAGAATGAGAAATTACATCTTTTTTAAAAAATTGTATTAATATTTTCATATTTTAAACTAATATTTGGTTATAATCATATTTATTTAAACTCTTAAAGTTGTTTTATGGGACAAGAAAAAAAAATGAAGCCTAAGCTTTGTCTCAGGTTCGTTTATTAGTTTGAATGCAGTATGCATTCAAACTATTGTTTTCCTGTTTCTCTTTATTATTCTTCTTCTTCTTCTTCTTCTTCTTCCGTATTCCGTACACTTTTTTGGACCGCTTCTTCTTCAACAATTTTTCAGCTATTTCAACAAGTTTGGTATCAAACCGTTCAGCTCGTTCAGGTCATTCCGGGTATGACTTTTGGTATTGATACGTTTAATATTTTAGGAGATATTCAGCTTTTTCTGCGCTTTTTCAGCCCATTGAAATGAATGGGAAAACCTTCAAATCTTCAGATTTTTCACAAAATCCATTCAGCTCTTTGAACTTTAACTACTTCAACATACTTCAACCTAGAGACTTCATTCAACTTTTAACAAACCCAGAACAAGTTTAACTATTCTCGTATGACTCTGCTTCTTGATATCTTTTACGGTTTTTCTACAATCACAGGTTAAACTTGAGGTACGATTTGGGAAAGTTCAGGACTTTCTCCTCCTCCCCCCATTCAAAAGAATAGGGCCAAAAACAGACTTTGCTCGACTTCAGACCGTGTCCTGAGAGAACCGTAGAACCGAGGGAAATGAGACTTGCGCTGGATGAAAGCTGACGGATTTTCCTCCGTTTTGAGCTATAATTTATGGACGTACTCCAAAAATTGTGGTCGTAGCGTTAACTAGTTTGGAAAGGTTTTAAAATATTTCTCCTTCCAGCAGCTGAGCTGTGCTGTCCCAAATATGGTCATTCCTTTCCCACTGTGACTGACAGCTTCAGATCTCAGTCCAGAGGGGGAATTCTGCTACGACCACATCTTTTGGGGTAGACGCGTAATTTTCTCAAAAACAGTAGGTTTTTTTGTCTGCTTCGATGGGATGGTCTGGATTTTGCTGTAGCTGCCACGGTTTTTGCGCTACGAGGCTCAGAAGGAGGAGTGATCCTGATTTTCTCCCATTGGCAGCCATTCAATTTTTTCTCAGCTCAGGTGCTTCGATCGCTGTCTTAGAGCTAAACTGTACTCGTCATATCTCCTACAATATTAAAGATAGGCACACAAAAATTCACACAGAGCACCATCAAAGCCTTCAGCCGCTGACGGTTTTGGAATTTTTCGAATCGGTGTAATACTTTTCGAATGGTGAGGAGACGTTCGGGGCCTGCAATTTGACATTTGGAGCTGCAGAACAGGTGATCTCCTGATTCTGATGATTTTTTCTAAACAAAAATCTGCTACGACCACATTTTTTAGGGTACACTCATCAATTACTCAAAAACAGTAGTTTTACTCGTCTGCTTCGATGGGATGTCTTCGTTTTAGCTGTAGCTGTCACGGTTCTTGAGTTACAAGCTTCAGAAGGATGATTCAGCCACATTTTCCTCCCATATAAAACAGGTATTTTCTGCTNNNAAAAAAAGAGATAATTTCTTCATATTGTGATATTTGTGATGAACTAAATCATCAGACAGAATGACATTTTGTCCTTAACAGCAGTTTATTAGAGTAGTTTAACAAACAGCTGAAATAAACCCGCATCTCCAACTTCCAGTTTCACCTCAACCAGCCACAGCGTCTCTTAAAGGAACAGTAACACCAGGCTACAACATCAGTCACAGAAAGCCTTTATGGATCATTACAATATTTAGAAATATTTTCATATATAATATGTTGTTTCTGGTGTTTCATAATCATTTATAATAATTATATGATCTCTATTAATTTCCTAATAAATTCTGTTAATCCTCATTTTATGAATTTGGCAGAAAATCACATTGATGGTTCTTTTTTCAAATTATGTCAACAGATTATTGTCACAATAAAAATATGTATAATATGTAAAGGTCAGAGGTCACTACAATACCCACTGTTAAATAGATACAAGTCTGAAGCCCGCGAGGATTTTGTCCTACGTGGTTCAAAAATGTCCTGCGTGAGACGCTCTCACGTCTACCAGTTTGGCAGGCGTGGCTGAAAAGTTTTCGCAAACACTGTAATGCCAACAGAAAAAGCAAACTTCTTTTTCTTCTTGTGACGTTCGGGGAACTGAAAATGCTAACCGCTAGCATTACAGCTAACAGCCGTAAAACAGGTATAAGAGCGCCTCCCTAGAACACCTACCCGCTCCACAAAACTATCAAGTGCAGTTTTTGGTCAGCAGAGGGCTGCAGAGATGTGTCAAATATAAAACTGGTCAGGTTTCTAAGTCAACAAACACTGAGATCAATGTTAAAGCTCTAGCTTAAAGTTTAAAAAAACTATCTAGTGTGAGACCAAAACAAACATGTCAGTGATTTCACGCTTCCTCTTTAGTTCACCACAACAACAACATAGTGTGGTCGGATGTTTCTGATTAAAACCATATCCCAAACAGGCACCACCAGTCGTTACAACGAGACCGTACCAGTGTGTCAAACAAAAACAAACGGACTCAATGTTTTGGTTTTTAGACAACACAACTGATGTACTCAGGAGTTTCAGGTCATCTTCTCAGTTCTGTGCACCTCACCAAACTCTTATCACCTTCTAACAAATAAAATAAAGTATTTTAAACCACATTTAGTCACTGATGGCTGTAATATAAAGACAAATGTCCTGAGAAGAGATATCAATAACTTGGTTTAATGTGTAGCAGGGCCATGAGGCTCTGACAGCAGCAAGGAGACGTTTCAGCTCTGAGTTTAGTTGTTCATTTCTACATCACAGCAAGCTGAAGCAGATCATCTCTGTTCCTACATAACCTGTTTGGTTCAATTCTCCTGCTGTGATTCACAGACACACGCACACACACACGCACACACACACACACACACACACACACACACACACACACACACACACACACCCCTTAATGATGAGCAAATTAGGATTTATCACTTATGATGACTCAAGTTGCAAACGCGACATGCTCCACCGTTGAGCCCGGTCCGGTGGGGAATCCTGTCCTGTTCTTTTCACAGCGTTCTGCTCCTCAGCACCAACAGCCAGATTTATTATTAGAGGAATATATAAACACGTTTTACTGAAGGTTTGAATATTTGTGAGCTGCTCTTACAGAAGCTCAGAAAAGGCTCTATTTTTATAATAAAACCCTGCTGTGTTAGATGGATGTGCTGAGATACTGCAGTTAGCTGCTGTAGATGAATGTGGTTCTACCTAAAGAGTTTTATGTTCCTGGTTAATTAACAGACCATTTCGTAAAGCAATGGATAAAAGCCCCACCATCTTAACCCATGGACTCCTCCAAAAGACTCTCCAAGATCCATATTTTACATGAAATAATCGTATTTTCTCACATTAATACATTTTTGTCCTGGCATTGTGTTGAAAGCCGACCCCGGCCGGCTGTGATTCGTACGGTGTCGGCGTGGATTAAGGAGCACAAGTTTCCCAGCAGAACCGTTTCAGATCCATCTGCCCTTTGATGTTCCCGTCAACAGGCCCGTGCCTCCAGGAGCTCCCTTTGAAGGCTCCTTTTACACCAAAACCTGCTGCATTAAAGCTTCTTTTTTACAACTCTTGGCTCTGGAGAAACCTTTCAGAGCGTCTAATCAGGCTCTGTTGGTGGTTTTTTATTGACTTTTGATCATGTTCATTTAATATAACGCTCTGATCTGCTAGTGCTGATTTAAACCATTTATTTAGCTAATAGTTATGAAAAATAACATTAAAATCTTTGGAGTATCTTTGATATTTTTGTCTCTGTCACTAGAAATAAAAATCAATTGAGTTTATTTATATAACGCCAAATCACAAGTCGTCTCAAGGTACTTCACAAAGTAAACATTCCAATTAAATCTACTCATCACCCATAGTAAAAAGAAATACCTGTGAAATAGGGCTGGGCGATATGGTCTAAAATCAATATCACGGTATACTGAGGAGTTCACCTCGATAACGATAAATGGACGATAACTACATGTATGCGCAAAAACAAAAGTTGTCCACTAGATGGGGCTGTCACGTGTATTACGTTGAGTCACGTTGTCATGTGACTCGAGGTGGTACAGCTTCTTAAAGGGACATGGATGCTGCCAACCTACACACATCTTTTCATTTTTTTATTACCAAATTTATTGACGCGGGCAAAAACAATTTTGATAAAAATCAGAAATATCGATAACTATAAATTTTCGATTTATTGCCCAGCCCTACTGTGGAACCTCCGTAGGCGAGGTAAATGGAACTGAAAATAAACCACAGATGTTTTGGACACGTGCTGCCATCTTTCTCCTTGCTTGTTATCGCGGGAATTGCTGAAATCACGCGTGATCTTGTGACCTCGCGGGACCAGCTGTATGGAATGCTTTTGCTCCCAGTTCACACCTGAAACTCTCCCGGTGGGAAGGGACGCACTGCTGAGCTCACGGGGAAAACACATCTAATATGTTACACGCTGCTTGCGTATCCGGTGTCAAAATTTCCACTCTTATCGACATTTTCATTTCGCAAGACTTTAAGTTTTATTTTGGCATTTTGACTTTTTCAAAAATGTCTTCTTTATGTTTTGATTTATTCTGTTTTTTTCCTTTTTTTTATTCTGATCTCATTATTTCCTCCTTTCTTGTAAATCTGCACCAACATGCTGTGGTACTTTTCCCGCTCATTTGAATCTTTTTTGTCTCTTTTCCTGTTCAGTCTCCAGACAAGCAGAGGGCTCTGGAGGAGACCAAGAACTACACCACTCAGTCTCTGGCCAGCGTGGCGTACCTGATCAACACGCTGGCCAACAATGTTCTGCAGATGCTCGACATCCAGGCGTCGCAGCTCCGCCGCATGGAGTCCTCCATCAACCACATCTCACAGGTGGAGCACCCTCAAGCACCTGCTTTTTATCCCACCTGTCACGTGTTACAAACTGCTGCATCTCCTCACTAAATGCACAGTTTATCCTGAATTCTCCAAGCTTTTATGCCACCCTCATTAAAGCATCCATATGCTGTATTCTCTGTAAAAAAACATCCTGAAAGGCATGAATAATTCAGTTCAGCTTCTCAAGCTTCAGTCTGGGTGAAAACATTGTTTTTTAACGAGTGAATTATTCCTCTAAGTGCTTAAAATTCTACCCGTAACAAAGACATGGCTGGAGTTTCAGACTTAGGAGATGCTGTTGTAAATGTAGATGGAAGTTAATTAAACGCTTCTTCTTCTTCACACCCTCAGACGGTGGACATCCACAAAGAGAAAGTAGCCCGACGAGAGATCGGCATCCTCACCACCAACAAGAACACGTCCCGCACACACAAGATCATCGCCCCGGCTAACCCCGAGAGGCCCGTACGCTACATACGCAAACCGGTCGACTACAGCCTGCTGGACGACATGGGCCACGGCGTCAAGGTGCTCACGCTCCTTCAGTTTAGGTTTAAATCTGTGGAATAATTTAATCACTAACACCAGAAACTCCTGGTTTTATCTCATCTAGCAACATTTTGTTGGTTTACTTAAAGACCAAGTTCACTTGTTTTTCAATATGTGCAGTATGTCTAGTATGAATGAATGCCTTGTGAGTCAGTCTCTGTGAGGAAAAAAGCTCTGGCGCTCCTGTTTTAGGAAGTAAAAATTAGCCAAATCAGAGGTGAGCTTCAGACAACAGGATTTGGAGTCTTACTTCCTGATATTTGGACATCTCTCCTCTGATTGGCTAACAGCAACACGACCCTACCACTGACTCTGTTTGCTTTGCAACGTTGATGTTTTATCTCCACAAATAACACAAGCCTGGAGGAGTTCTGCTGTGTGGTGGAGTTGCTAATGCTAACGGTTAGCTTCTACTAGCTGAGGCGTTCTCTGCTGTTTCCTGGACGCTAAACCAACAACAGCTTTCCCCGTCGTGAGTCAAAATGGTTGAGTCCATGAATGTTAATTTACAATGTGACGTACAAATGTCACTAGCTTCTCTAATTTGAGAGTTTTTCTGTCTGTTTTCTATCGGCGGCTAATTCTGGAAATAGCAGACGGACTATTTTCACACTCAGCCTTAATGTTAAAGTCAGAGTGACCGATTATATTTCAACAATAACAAGTAAAAAAACGGTTTCTCTGTGAACTTGGTCTTTAAGAGATAGAACAACAAATGTAAAACAACATGCTAGGACATCACCTTTTCACCTGTTTTCTACTCAGTCACTGCAATTATTTGGCCTTTTTTGGTCTCATTCTGCCCTCTTGAACAACACTTTTCTAAGATTAAGCAGTGCAGTTTAGACTAAATAAATTTTTATCATTTGGTTTATAAATAGCTTAAAAACAGGTAAACCCAAATAAATTCCTTTTAGGGATCGACTGTTATATCGGGACGATATACCTCTTTAGTAGAGCTGATTTAAAGTCAGGCACATCTGCAGGCAGCCCGGTGCTGCTGCAGAATTGAGTTTAAATGATTATTTGGGTTTCTGAAAAACATTCGTTTAATAACTGCTCTGAAAATGTATCGTCAATTAACATTTCTTTTTATTTACCTGTTGTTATTTTTAATACTTGGTCAGTTTGTTGATTTATTTATTTATTTTTATTAAATTTGGTTATTTTAACACTGAACAGTGCACAAAATTAAGAAAAACTGATTCAAGTTCAGACACGTTGTGCATCCTCTGTTATTGACCATTTGCACATGTCGTCACGACGCTCATGGGACCGCCCCCTTTGCCATGATGATTGGCAAAAAGACTGTTTACACACATTAAAACTGCAGTGAAGCTAGTCAAAACAAGCCAGTTTGTAGCCTTTTGTTGCTTTTATTTAGTTGAATTTACAGTAAAATGATAATAGTTGCTGCGCGGTTGGCTGCACACAGACAAGGATGTAAACCCAACTCGTTTTAAAAAAAAATAACTTTGATGGAGACTGAGGACGGAGATGAACCGCAGCATTCAATAAAATGGACTAGCAGCCCTCAAAGTATTTCTGGATTTGCAGCGAACATGTTTTACCAGGTATGATTAGCGTTTATATATTTCTTGGGGAAGACAGGGACTGAGATAAATGTGATGTGTTTATAATTATTGATCATCCTAATGAATGGATGGATATTTCACCATGTAGAACGTGTGGTACTGTCCACTGTAGTGAAATGAGAGATAATTATTTACAATAAAATTGTTTCAATGTAGGACTACGTGTTAAAATTGCTGTATTTATTTAGTATGATGAGCGTAATCGTTATGCGATATCTTGTCTCATCCCGTGTGAGAGTAGCATCTGAACCCGATGACCCCACCAGGGACAAAAACGTAGGGATCCGGACTTTTTTCATTTTTTTCTTAATCAGCTCGAGTGTAAAGTGAAACGCTGTTTATCACATAATGTTATAAATCCAGCGGAGTGAATTCTGGCAAACTCGGCAACGTGTTTACATCAGTGAACAGCAGCAGGGAGAACGTAAGCTAGCGTTCATAAGCTTTAGTAAATAACTTTAGTAAATACTGCTCTCTATGAGCTCCACCTAGTTGCGCTAAATCTTCCCACAAGTGGACTGGGCTTGAACTAGTTGAGGCCAGGCTAAACGTTGCAAAAAACGACAACAACAAAAAAACAATTTCAGGCCCTACTTTCCCCTTTATTTAGTACTCGTGTCGCTGACTGTTTACATGCTTTTGCCAACCAATGTGGCGGACCCACGTGATTAGGTGACGTAGGTGCAAATGGTCAATTACGGTAGTTACATTTTAGGATGCAGGTGGAAAACATCCAGATATGGACCAAAAAATCGGCAGCACACATCGGCATTGGCTTTAGGAAAATGGGTTGATCTCTAATTATCGGCTCTGAAGTACAAAAAAACTGACAATATTTATGATTGAAATGTTCAAATTCAAAACCTTCTTATTGGGCTCATCTTTTATAAGTTGGTGTTAGAGAAACAGACGGCTGACCTGAGGTGGTCGAACACATGAGACCTTTTGGGTTTTGGTAAATTTCATGTTTTTCACATAGAATCTGTCACCTCCTGCTGGTGAAAAGCTCCTGTTATTATCTTCTATAACAACGTTAAAGGGTTTGGTGTTTAGAAAGGTCCTCTCACGCTGACTTTCTGAACAAAGACCAGCTTGTTTTTGTTTATTCTTTCTTTCCTTCAGAAAACCAAAGTCACTTGCTTCAACCTCCCAATAGTCCCAGATCAGATTCCTGGGATCTGAACAACGATCTATTGTTGCCTGAGTCTGTCTGTACCACCAGCATGAATTCCTCCTGCACTAACTAACCCCCTGATTTCTTCTCTTTTCTCTCTCATTGCCTCCAAAAATGTCATTTTCTTGTCAACCGTAGTGGTTGCAAAGGTTTAAGGTAAGACTCTGGAAGTGGAAGGTGGACTGGTGGTGGTGGGTTTTTTTTGTTTGTTTTTGTTTTGATAAATTCTCTGCTATTTATGAAACTCATCTTTTAATATAAAGTATTATTTAGGAGGTTTTACAGGTTTTCTCATTTTAAATGGGCTCATCCCTTGAGTTATAGGAACCTTTTTTATATTTAAGGCATTTAAAATTACTTTTAAGATACTTTAAAATGTGTTTTTCTGTAAGAACATACTAGCATCTTGACTGTTTATTAATTAGGAAATAAGAGAAACTTTAAACCTTTTGTGCATCTTTAGTTTTTGAAGTTTCTCCCTTTGGTTTTAATCTCGTCAGCTAGGCTCAAAACCTGCAGATCAAATTTCCGTTAAAGAAGTAAACAAAAACGTGCGTTTTAGTTAACCAGCTGGTGTTTTCATCCCTCAGGCCAGCGCCCAGAACATGAAGGCTGGAGGAGGTGGACTCCCTCGCACCAACCCCCCTACACAGAAGCCCCCCAGCCCGCCCATGTCAGGGAAAGGGACCCTTGGGTATGTAAGCTGCAGCGGTGCGTTCACGTATGAGTGCTGAGTCGGCTCTGAACTCGATGATGTCTGGGTTTTTTTAAGCTCTCATCCTGATTTTTATGTTTATTAAAGATAAAATGTTGAGACGAATTACCAGAGACGTGTCTTTACTGTAAACAAAAGAAACGGACTATTTTTGGTGGTCTCATTCCCAGTTCTAGTCCAGCAGATCATCACAGCTGACATTACGGGCCTGTTTCAGGTCGGCATTAAAAATACATCAACACCAGCTGATCTTTTATTAATGCTTACATGTTGCGTGCTAGAAGCTGCTGAAAGCAAATCTAGACACACTTCTGAATTTTTTCTGCTTTAGAGATTTCCTGTCAATAAAAACGAAATAATTCAACCGGTTTATTTATTATTTTGCTGTTTTTTACATTTCTGAAAATGGTCTCAAATTTAAATGGAGACTTTTGTTTGAGACGTTTTGGTTAAGATGCTGGTGTTGAAGTTAACTACACAACAGGAGGAGTATCTAGGACAAACATTTTGAAGCTTAAATGGATTGAAAGTTGATATTTTTCAGTAGATTTTAAAGTTTTTGAACCAAAAACTAAACACATGTGGATGAAGATGTTATAAATATTTAAATTTAGTCGCCTTTTTGTGCGTTTTCAGGTAAGACGTGTGACTTAATGGCTTCTGTTGAAGTTCTGTTGTCTGTTTGTCCCACAGGTGTTTGTCTTTGAACTTGAGAATTATGGGAATTTGTTTTGTGTTGCTGAGACGTCAAGTGTGTATTAACCCTCAGAGGTGTGTGTTTGTCTGTTAAAGAAGCACATGGATGACCCACAGCTCCGGCCCTCCATGACGCTCCGCTGCATGTGGGAAAATCTTTCAGATTTTTGTATTTTCTTCACTTTTATTAATCTCTTTTTTTTAATTTAATTTTTGTGTGTGTGTGTGTGACCCAGCTCACTCACTTCTGGCTGCCTCATATTCCTCACAACATTTTGCCATAGCAACAGAGCTCAGCGATGGGTCAGCCTGCTGGGAAGCAGCAGCACATCTTTGAACATCTCAGAACCTCAGGGTTGTGTCCTTTTTCTTCTCATGTTAACCAATCGAGGCTGCTGTTGGGTTAAAAAGCACTTTTATTTTTTTCTGAGTTAACAAATCAGCAGGCTTCTGCTTTTTAGTCACTAGAAATCTATAACGCTGGATTTGCTTGAGTCCATGTTTGGTTGATGGGAATTTAAAGCTTCCTCTGCATGAAAAACCTTTTGAATAAAATATTAGCCTAATCTTGTATCTTCCATGTATTTTTTTTTGTAATTGTGCTCGATTGGTCAAGTTTCACATCTATTAGTGGGTTTATGAGGAAGAAAAGTGTCAAAAGGCTTGAAACGTTTGCCCGCGCCGCGGTTTATTGTTTGGAAAAGTAGGGGTTTGTTTTTTGGGAGATACGAGGTTTTTGCCCAGTGATGATTGTGACTGGAATGTTGACATACTGGTAACATTTTAGGCTAACGTCAATATTATAATAATATGCCTGATTTATAGTCAGTTTTGTATTTGCTAACATTAATTAGCAGTGGTGGCCATCTTGGATCTGGTTGATTCCAAAAGTTAAAGATGGGTTATGTTCTTCTGAAGCATTTATTGCATGCGTGTTTGTGGTGTTTTCTCAGATTGTTGATGCCACTGAGCTGCTGTGATTTTGAAGTTAAGAATAAATCTAGAAAGCTATAAACTTCTTTGTTTTTCACCATAAGCTACAAGCTATATAATCTAGCATAATTGTTATACGGTTACGTAGGTGTGTTATGCTAGGAATTATGGCTGAAAGGTTGCCAACAACAGGTCGGAAATGTAAAACTGAAGCCTCAAGGACTAGCTTTTGGCGTTTGTGTATTCTGAAGGTGTGGATTAGGAAGGAGAAACCTGTAGAAAGGGTGTTTCTCAGCACCTAGTGGTTAGTTTCTGATGGAGACGTTTCACGAAAGAACACAGGCAAAAACATCATCAGCCTTGAGTTGTTTTTGATTCGTTTGAAGAGGACAAACTCTTCCATTCTTTCTTTTGTGTTTTAGAGAAATAAATGAGATCGGTAATAAACAGGTGATTCTGTTTATCGAGTGTTTAACGCAGAAATGTGTGTTTGTGAAACTGAAGTGTGTTTTTCAGCCGACAGCAGCGATTTGTTTCCCTCCAGCATCACCTGTTAATCACAGTCTGTCCCGATGTTCACCACCTGTCATTCACCATTTTTTAAGTTTGCACTTGTTTGTTTTTTGCTCTCCTCCCCCCTTCTCCCCCCCAAACACTTCCCTCTTGGATGCACCCTCCCTTTTTCCTCCTCCACCCCCTGGACTCCTCTCGCAGGCGCCACTCCCCCTATCGGACGCTCGAGCCGGTGCGTCCTCCCGTTGTCCCTAACGACTACGTCTCGAGCCCGACGCGCAACATGGCGCCCCCCCAGCAGAGCCCTGCTCGCACTGCATCTGTTAATCAGAGGAACCGCACGTACAGGTACCCCCTCCCCTCCCACTTCCCAGCATGCCTCTGTACATAAACAAGCCCCCCTTTTTTCCTCCTTTCTTCTTCTCTCCTCAACTTAAACGCGAACCAGCTTCTGAAATGATTTCTTCTTCTCTTTCTCTAAAATAAAACAACTTTTGCTCTTTTTCTTTTTAAAATCCAACCTAGACTATTTTTTTTAGCCGCAGCTCTCAGGGAGTTCAGAATTTAGGTCGAGGTGGAGTTTGGGAGCTGTTTTAGCTCAGCTCGATGCAGGTTTCCATGGCGACAGTCATCACAGAGGCAGCGCCGCCCCCTCAGTCCTATCAACACAGTGTCAACTCGTCTCTGAGCTTTTCTCTTTTTTTACCTTTCATTCCTCTGTCTCTTTTTAGAGGAAAATCATGAAACCAAGACGGCTTTTATTTACCCCCCTCGCCCGCCTGCTTCTCTTTAATTAAGAAAACTTCCCCCTAACTCTCCTCTTGGCTCAGCCTGCTCTGCTCCATCCACAGCTCATCCTCTTCCTCACATGTCCAGATGCTTCCTGCTCTCGCTCCGTGTCATATCTGTGTCTCCGTCTGCGTCTGTCCTCCTTCAGGCTTCCAGCTGCTTGTTTTTCTTTCTGTGACTGAGTCATTTCACAGGCTCGCGCTCACACACTAGCGCTATTGAGGGTGTCGCTTTAATAAACAGACTCAGCAAGAAGACAAACGCGTTTTAACACCTGAACGGTTGTGATGTGAGGTGGAACAGGAAGAGTGATCGGGTTGTTTTCAGGAACCCAGGAACCATCTCAGGACTTTTTATCTGTTTGAGTAAATGAATTATTACCTGTAGTTTTCCCAAGTTGGAATTAAAAACATTTAGTTTATCAAACTTTAGGAAATATTTGAAAGTTTTTCTTTTGATGCTGACGTTTTCTACTCTACTTAACCAGTTTTTGTCAGAGTTGAGAAGATAATTTGGAAGTTTTGAAGTTAGTCCCCCATTGCAGGTCACTTCCTGAACAGCCTCTGTTCAGAGAAATACTTCCCCAAGGACTGATATGCTAATGGATAGTCTGGTTTAAGCTATGACCAAAGTGTGTTTCTGCCATATTGAAGAGCTCGTTAACTGAGAAACCTTGTTCTTTTTAAAATACGATCAGTCACTCAGATGTATATGCATGCTTGACGTAAATCATTTTATTGAACCTCCATCGCCCGGCATTAGCTGTTAAAAGAAAATGGACAGGAAAACGGTCGGTCAGATAAAGACAGTCTCTTCTACATCACAGGGACAATTTAGCTTTAATAGCCTCATCCATATTGGCTCGTGGCCTCGGAAGGCTGTGTTGATTTTGATGCCAGGAAAGAGCTGAGTGCGTCTCAGGTAGTAGAAGCTAACCGTTAGCATTAGCAACTCCACAACATGGTGGAACACAATGAGGCTGATATTATTCGTGGAAAAAAACATCAGTGTTGCATTTCTTACCAAAGAAAATAGGTTTTAACAGTGTTCTGAAGGCACTGCTCCTGTTAACCAATCAGAGGCGAGAGGTTTGCATCACATGTATATTAATTAGTCAGACCCATTAATGAGTAAATTTAAGTTAAATTAATGCATGTGAGTTCCTGTACAGCGCCGGTGTTCAAAGTGTGACATGTGGACCATTTGCAACCCTTCTCTGTAAACAGCCAACGTTGCATGGACGTGCAGATCATGTGCATATTGGGTCCATCGGTCCAGACCACGTCTGTAGGACGTCCTAACTGTCTTTGCACAGGGGGTTGTAGTCATTTTGTATGCAGGGGTCTAGATCGTCCACATTCACAGCCGCTCACTTCCGGTTTTAGCGATCGAGAAAGGACCCGACATATGGGGACCGAGTAGGTTCAACTACTCTAAAGGGTGTTCCCTTGAATTCGGACACACCCAAAATAATTTAAACAGTCTTAATTTTTATGGACTTTCAGTCTCAAAATGTTTGGATCACAGAGCAGGAAGACAGTTTATGTACTCGGATCACAGAATTTGTCCCATTTATCCTGAAAAAAAGACATTTTAATATCACTGATCTAGTTTATAAACACTGTTTTAAACAACAGTTGTTGCTTGTGAACGCTTTTCATTGATCTCTGGTTGTTTTTTGTTAAACACTGCTACAAACAGCAACTACAAACAACAAGGATCCATAAACAGCAGCTGATGCAGAAGAGTCAACAGTGTTTTTACACGTTTAAAACGGTGTTTATAAATTGGGTTGGAAGTAGCGCTGATGTGTTCTGACCTGCATCAATTACTGGTGATTAGAAACACTCAGGATGATCAGACGATGAGCTTATCTAATTCCTGCTTATCTGACTTCATAGTCATGTTAAAGTATTTTCTCCTAAATTAAAAATAGTAAAAGTGAAACCGACTCAGAGATCTTAAATATGGTTATCACATTTTTGTTGGTGTTTTAGCCCGCCTCTAGCTCCTGATGAAAGTGATGCTAGCTAAATCAAAGGGCCAACTAGAACATTAGCTCCTGAAATCCTAAGATTTTAGCTCCTCGTTCAGTTATTGTATATTTTTTTTATTTATTTGATCTTTCAAATGTCTTTTTGAACCTACAATTGTTCTCCAACTTAAAACCTTCCTCTGAAATGTCAGCGGCAGTTAGGAGGCTGTAGATGTGTAGCTGAAGGTCCTGTTGCTTCATTTCACTGAAGCTAAATTAAAGAAATCTGATTTAAAACCAGACTGAGTCCCTGGGTTTATTTCGTGTGGTTCCTGAAGGTGAGGGACCAGGGTTTGTTGTGTGGAGCTTTAGCTCTAACCCTCGTTGTGTCGAGGAGGTGCAGCTCTCACCATGATTCTGCGACAGTGTCTTTGTTTTCTGACGCTCTTTGCCGCCTCGTCACCAGCAGTGGGAGCAGCGGAGGCAGCCACCCCAGCAGCAGTCGCAGCAGCAGCCGAGAGAACAGCGGCAGCGGCAGTGTGGGCGTGCCCATCGCCGTGCCAACCCCAGCTCCACCCACAGTCTTCCCAGGTAAGTCCTGTTTTTTCTCTGAGTTGCTCTGAAACTAACCAAACTGATCGGTGAAAATCCAGGTTCTAGAGTTCTCTGGTTCTACTGATCTTGTCTAGACTTCCCCTCACCTGTTCTTTTCTCTCCCTCCTGACCTCTGACCCCACCCCCACCACCTCACGTGTCAGGTTCAGCCCCTGCCCCGTCCAACACAGCTAAACCTCCCCCCAGTACTGCCACCACCCCTGGGCCTCCTTCTTCTGTCCTAGACGGCCCCCCACAAGCTCCCAACCCCCCAGTAGAAATCCCGCCTGTACCTCCTCCCCCTCCCCAGCTCCCCGCCTCCACGGCCCCCACTGGCACCAGCACCGCTACTTTTGGCAACCCTGCACAAGGTGAGTGCGACCTGATGGGAGGAGCTCACGCCTGCACGTCCCACCCCACCTTCTCCAGCCCCGCCCCACTCCCATCCTGCTTGATCTGTCCTCATCGTCACTCGTCGTCTCTCTTGATCTCGTCCTGTTAGAAAGCTTCCTGTGATAATTGGGACACAACTGGAGCTGTTTTAGTGGAAACTCTCAGTGGAACGGATCATTAAACAGGGTCAGCTTGTTTCAGCGGCGTCCACTTTTAGCCATCAGTCTAAAAAAGTCACATTTCCCCCGATGAGGTCGCTTCATTTCTGCATGTTTGTCTAAATCATCCGTTTTTAGACCCAAACAAACACGCAGCTCCTCGGCCACCTGCCTCAGACATCCCATCATCCCTCATCAGCCGCCGCCGGCCGTGCTGCTGATCCTGTCCTGATGTATGATGCATGAGCCGCCTTATTAATGCTTTGTGTTTTTCTGTGGGGTGTTTTTTTTGTCTTTATTTGTGCTACTCGTGTTGTTTTCTTTTGCTGCTAGTGTTGTGTGTGTGGTCCTGATGGGAACGTTTAAAGCAAGTGTTGGGTTAGAGGTCCAACCTGTCAGTTTTGTTTACATTTTCTACAGATAATAATCAGTTTTTTTTACTTCAAATTAGACCTTTCAGTGTTCTGATCGTATTTTTATTTAAAAATGTACAGAAAAAAAGATTTGATTAAAAAGATTAGATGCTTATCTTTATTAATAGTGTCTTCCATGGGCTCATGTTCCTATCTCCAGATAACCTCATGAAGTAATAATTAGGAACTGAAACACCTCTAATTTTAACTAACTAGCACCTCTCAGAGACATTAGGTGTTTATTTTTGTTTCTAAAACTGCAAATGCAGTGGAATCGAGGTTCTAGTATATTTAAAGGTTGAAACACCTTTTCACGCCTTTATTTTGAAATTTTCATCACATAAAAGGCATCTGCTGAAGGAGAAGTGAAAGATAAAAGTTGTTCTCTGCTGCCCCCTGCTGTCGTCTCCTCCCAGGTGCTCCTCAGTTCTTCAGCATGAACCGGCCAATGCAGCAGCCCCAGAACTCCCAGGTGGGGGGGTCCCTGCCGTTCCGCAGACCCTCGTCTGTCACCGGTCAGCCCAACCCGGCCCACAACCAGAGCCAGCTGAACGGAGGCCCTCACTTCGCTCAGAACCAAGGTACAGCAGTCTGAGATCTCTGCAAACACAATCAATAACATCAATTAGCCCCATTAAGAAGCTTTAATTATATAATAATAAAGGTGTTAAATCATTTTATGCTCTTATGTTCAGTAAAATGTTTTAAAAGTTGTTTTTAGTTTGAAAAATGACCAGAGCTTCCAGTATGACGGTCTGAAACACAAACCTGTTTTAGTCTTAGTGGGTAAGACAAGAAGATTTATAATATTCATTTAAATTTCTGTTTCTAGGATCAGATATTTAGCGGTTTTTTTTGGCCAGTTTTAAACGTATTTAGGTGTTTGTCACTAAAAGAATGAGAAATTACATCTTTTTTAAAAAATTGTATTAATATTTTCATATTTTAAACTAATATTTGGTTATAATCATATTTATTTAAACTCTTAAAGTTGTTTTATGGGACAAGAAAAAAAAATGAAGCCTAAGCTTTGTCTCAGGTTCGTTTATTAGTTTGAATGCAGTATGCATTCAAACTATTGTTTTCCTGTTTCTCTTTATTATTCTTCTTCTTCTTCTTCTTCTTCTTCCGTATTCCGTACACTTTTTTGGACCGCTTCTTCTTCAACAATTTTTCAGCTATTTCAACAAGTTTGGTATCAAACCGTTCAGCTCGTTCAGGTCATTCCGGGTATGACTTTTGGTATTGATACGTTTAATATTTTAGGAGATATTCAGCTTTTTCTGCGCTTTTTCAGCCCATTGAAATGAATGGGAAAACCTTCAAATCTTCAGATTTTTCACAAAATCCATTCAGCTCTTTGAACTTTAACTACTTCAACATACTTCAACCTAGAGACTTCATTCAACTTTTAACAAACCCAGAACAAGTTTAACTATTCTCGTATGACTCTGCTTCTTGATATCTTTTACGGTTTTTCTACAATCACAGGTTAAACTTGAGGTACGATTTGGGAAAGTTCAGGACTTTCTCCTCCTCCCCCCATTCAAAAGAATAGGGCCAAAAACAGACTTTGCTCGACTTCAGACCGTGTCCTGAGAGAACCGTAGAACCGAGGGAAATGAGACTTGCGCTGGATGAAAGCTGACGGATTTTCCTCCGTTTTGAGCTATAATTTATGGACGTACTCCAAAAATTGTGGTCGTAGCGTTAACTAGTTTGGAAAGGTTTTAAAATATTTCTCCTTCCAGCAGCTGAGCTGTGCTGTCCCAAATATGGTCATTCCTTTCCCACTGTGACTGACAGCTTCAGATCTCAGTCCAGAGGGGGAATTCTGCTACGACCACATCTTTTGGGGTAGACGCGTAATTTTCTCAAAAACAGTAGGTTTTTTTGTCTGCTTCGATGGGATGGTCTGGATTTTGCTGTAGCTGCCACGGTTTTTGCGCTACGAGGCTCAGAAGGAGGAGTGATCCTGATTTTCTCCCATTGGCAGCCATTCAATTTTTTCTCAGCTCAGGTGCTTCGATCGCTGTCTTAGAGCTAAACTGTACTCGTCATATCTCCTACAATATTAAAGATAGGCACACAAAAATTCACACAGAGCACCATCAAAGCCTTCAGCCGCTGACGGTTTTGGAATTTTTCGAATCGGTGTAATACTTTTCGAATGGTGAGGAGACGTTCGGGGCCTGCAATTTGACATTTGGAGCTGCAGAACAGGTGATCTCCTGATTCTGATGATTTTTTCTAAACAAAAATCTGCTACGACCACATTTTTTAGGGTACACTCATCAATTACTCAAAAACAGTAGTTTTACTCGTCTGCTTCGATGGGATGTCTTCGTTTTAGCTGTAGCTGTCACGGTTCTTGAGTTACAAGCTTCAGAAGGATGATTCAGCCACATTTTCCTCCCATATAAAACAGGTATTTTCTGCTNCCTCCCTCTCTCCCCCCCCTTTCTCTCTATGTCCCTCACTCTTTCCTACTCCCTCCCTTCCTCCCTACTCCTCTCTCTCTCTGCCTGTCTCTCTCTCGCTCTCTACCTCCCTCCCCCCTCTCTCTCCCTGATTGGCTGAGAGTTTTCAATTTTTTTCTGGCTAAACAGACATACACACCCACACATATTATACATCAAATTGATCGGCTTGGTCTAAGGAACCCAATGCCCCCCCACCCCAATCCCTGCTCTCTGATTGGCTGAGAGAGCTCAAGCATCTTTTTGGATAACAGAAATACGCACCCACACATATTATACATCAAATTGATCAGCTTGGTCTGATGAACACGGTGCCCCCCCTCCCGCCCATCCCTGCTTTCTGATTGGCTGAGAGAGTTCAAGCTTCTTCCAAGTTAACAGAAATACGCACTCAGACATGTTATACACCAAATCGATCAGCTTGAACTCTGTAAACCAGCCGTCCACCATCCCTGGTCTTTGATTGGCTGAGAAAATTTTGAAACCTTAAAGTTCAATTTCTGCTCTTTCTAACAGTTTATTTTTTATCTCATTCTGCTAACTTTGACAATTGAACTCATTTTCAACTTCACTTAAGTTCTAATGCATGTTCATCAATTTCAGCTGCTAAATTCACAGTTCAGCTAATTGTGAAAATTTAACTTTTAAATTATTCCTACTCAAATACCAGCTGTCTAGTTTTTTAAACTGTGTAGTGAGATTTCAGTTTTCTGCTGTTTAGATTTATTTTCTCTTTTCTCCACTTACTTATTTGGCTTTAATACACTTGTTAGTGATTTTTTGCTCCTAAATCTTTCAATCTTTTCAGCTCATTTTTACAATTACGTTAAATTTTCGCAGCAGAAAACTGCTTATTTCAGTTCAGCTACTCAGCTATCAGTTTCAAAATTCAGCATATCCTGCTAACTTCACAATTCAACTAATTGTGAAAATTTAACTACTTATACTCAAATATCAGCTGTTTAAACATTTTAGCTGCTCAGTTTTTTTAACTATGTTTAGAGATTTCAGTTTTCTGCTGTTTAGGATTTTTTTCTCTATTCTACTTTTTGGGCTTTTTAAAACTTTTTAGCAATTTGTGCTCCTAAAACTTCAAATACATTCAGCACATTTTGACAATTAAGCTTAGTTTTAGCTTCAATTCAGCAGTTTCAGCTATTGTATTCAGCAACAAAGCATTCAAACGCATTTCTGCAAGAAATGCAATTTATCTAGTTACATTTGTTTCAGTCGAATGTTTAATTAAACCAAACTTTTTAGACTTTTTTTTAGGTTTTATTAAATCTTTCCTGTCGTTTCCCATCAGTCGCTATATCTCTGCCTTTGCTCTCCTTCATCACTGTCTTATTTTGCCCTTTTGCTCGTCTGTCTGAGTCTGTGAATCCTTAAATAAAGGTTTTTCAGTTACATTTGAAATTTAGTCTCAATTTTGACAGTTTTAGCACTTCTATATGGTGTAAAGACAGAAGTTTAGACCAAAACTTTAAAAAGAAAAAAACATTTTTAATCTGGGTTTTATGTTTGAATGAGTAAAAACTCAAATGTTACCTGGAAGTAGAAGAAAACTGACAATATTTATAGTTTAAAGGCCTTATTTAATGAATTATCTTCCTTTTTGATTGTTTTTCTAATCATTGGTTTTGTAAATCTCTTTTATCACTTCAATTTTCAATTTTGTTTACATTTTAAGACACAGAAAAAAATTAAGAAAATTTCAAAATAAAATGTTCTAATGAGAGATGCACCAAAAGATCAACTTCTAGGATTATTTTCTAAACTCAAAAAAAAATTGTATTTTATTAGTTAAAGGTACTTAACCTAAATTAAAATAAATTGGTATCAGCCCTTAAAACCAGAATCTCTGCATCTCAAATGATAGATTCATTTTTTTAAATTAAATGTTTTTTTTTGGTTATTTCTCAACAATTTTTTAATCAAAACATCCATATTTTAATATTTGACACTTTCTAAATACCCAGTTTTATAAACACTTTCATTTTGTTTTTGGGTTTGTCTAAAATGGATCATTTAATTAATTTAGAAACCTGTTTGAATAAATACTTTGAATTTCTCTCACCTGTGAGCTTCAGACCTTTTTTTTCCTTTAAATTTAGTTTGTTCTTTTCCAATTAAACTCTGATATTTTCCTCTTTTCTCCAGTCGTTTTCTCTTGTCCCTGTTTAACGTTCTTCTCGTGTTTCTGGTGTCTGAATCTGATCCGTGTGCTGATAGCAGGCCCACACGCGCCCCCTCCCCCATCCATGCAGATCACCCCCCAGCTGCCTCTGATGGGCTTTGTGGCCCGAGTTCAGGAGACCAGTAAGTGGCTTTTTAGCTCCTCGCTCCCCCTGCATGGATCCCACCTCCCTGCTGTAGATGTTCTCCAGCCACCAACATGAGCTGCTGCCTCCAGGGTCAGGAAAAGTGAAAACTATTATACACATCAAGATTATTTTTGCGTATTCAATAAGTCAGGTCATGGTTTTTATGTTCTTAAACCAAAAAGATTTATTATTCAGGTCATGGCTAAATCCAGTTCCAGAATCCTACATTTTTTGTCAATAAATTTGATAAAGAAAGTAGGATTTCAAAATAAAAGCATGTCATGGTTTTTAAAACAAAACCGTTTTCTTCTAAAAACACAAATTAAGCCACAATTATAATAAAGAAAAAACTGGAGCAGGACTTTTATGTCCTTTTAGATTTGATGTCATTCAACACAAGAAATAAGATGTTTGTGTTCCTGAAGCAGCAGATGTTTGTGGTTGGTAAAATAAAACTCAGTAGGAAGCATGCTGTGTGTTTGTTGCTCTGGATTATTTTTCATCACCTGTAAATATTCATTGTTGTTGCATGTTTAACTGATGTTTGCACGTTTTATTTTAAATGCATGAAAGTGTTGGGCAAATTTGTGCACTTCTGTTCTCCTTAATCTTCTCGATTGTCTGAAAAAATCTCGTAGTCTCAGACGTGCCGCCCCCACCTCCGCCTGCCGGCGACCAGGTGTTTGAGGAGCCTACACCTCCTCCACCGCCGCCAGAGGACTACGAGGACGAGGAGGAAGAGGAAGAGTCTGCGGTTGTGGAGTACACCGACCCTTACGCTGAGGAGGATCCACCCTGGGCTCCGCGAAGCTATCTGGAAAAAGGTGTGTGTTCAAATACACCTCAGCAAGAAAAATCAATGAAAGTATTAATTTAGGGCGACTTTTCCACTGGATGCATAAGCAGCGCGTAACGTAATGGATGCGTTTTACCTGCAAGTTAAGCATCTCATCCCTGCCTACTGGGAATGTTGGCAGTGAAAGCGTTCCGCTTAGCTGGTCCCACAAAGTCAAGAAATGACCGGAGAATTGCAAGACCACGCGTGATTCCAGCAGTCAAATCTAACAGGAATATCTGAACATTTCTATCAAAATAACTACATAATGTTACATTGACAGCTGTGTAAAGATTTTGAAGTATAATTTTTATTGACTGCTGTAAAATTCATGAAATTGAATCCATTTTAAGACCAGAATTAATCTGATTGCTCTTGAAGTAGCCATTAGCTCTTCAGTTTTCCACTAACTAACTGATACAAAAGGAATTACTTTTGCACAGAAACACTTAATAAAGGACAAACCTCAGATTGGTATTTCTAATTCTTTTCCTTCCCACGTTTTTCCCTCCCCAGTGGTGGCCATTTACGACTACAGTCGCGACAAAGACGACGAGCTTTCATTCCAAGAGGGCGCCATCATCTACGTGATCAAGAAGAACGATGACGGTTGGTTTGAGGGCGTGATGAACGGGACCACGGGCCTCTTCCCCGGCAACTACGTGGAGTCCATCATGCACTACGCCGACTGAAACCAACCCTCCTCCGAGCGAGGGTGGGGGAGGGACGTGGGAGGGGCAGGAGCCAAAGGTTAAAGGTCTCAGACTTCGATCAGACAGAGCATGATCACCTCCGAGCGGAAAGATGGAGGGAAGCAGTTTTAAAGGACCTGACAAACTGATGTCATCCTGTCGCCATTGTACAACCACCACTGCTTTAGATATATCCTTCCTTGTTACGTTTCTTTGTCTCCCTGACCAAGGAGGAGCGGACAGTGATGGATTTGTTTTCTTTGAGAGTTTTGTGTTACGTTACGAAGCCACTACATCTTTTCATTTCTGTTCTATTTTACCAGTCTGCCCTTATTTGAAACCATATTTATTTGTAGTTGGATTGACGTCGAGCAGTTCGCCGCTAGCCAGTGGCGGGATTCGGCGTCGGAGTAAAGGGCTGGAGGAAAATGCCTTCAACAACACTACAGAGACAACAGTATCCTCAGTGGGGGTGGTGGGGGGTGGAGTTCCAGTTGGGTACCTCAGGGATGGTGCCAAAGCTGAGAAAGACAAGCACATCAGACGAAGCTGACGAGAACGCTCCAGGGTGCTTTACAGTAAGGTTTTTGCTTTTTTGTGCAGTTTATATGAAGCCGGTGTGCAATTTTTTAGGTGAAGGAATCGTCATCCAGCCCTCTAAGAGTAAAAAACAATAGAATATTCAAAATGCAACAACTTAATCAGACTAATTCCATAATTAGTTGTTTTTTTTGCTTGCAGACAGGCAGGCTGCATGTTACGAGGACAAAAAAAAACACTTTTCTTTTCAGCTTTACTGATGATTACCGTCTTTATCTTTTTGGATTTGGTGTGGTTTTGACATTCACCCGCGACACAGACGCATTTAGGTCATTTCTAAGACGCTTGTGCCATATTGAAGTGTGTGTTGCTGTTCCGAGGTTCACTTCATTTGCAATAAACCAGACCAGAGTGGAGTGCAAATGTGGATTTAAAGTTTTCTTTTCTGAGTTTTGATTCAAAAGCACATACATTTGTAATAAAAAGTGTAGAAGAAGAAATAATATAACTGTGAGATGTGTTGCGTCCTCACAATGGGACTTATTGAATATGAAAAGAAGCCAGGTGTTGTGTTGAAATGGTTTTAACTGTTGCAAGCCCCCATGCTAAGAATAATAATGTTAATGAAAAAGAATCTTCATTCGTTCTTCATATAGTTAAAATACGCTTGGGTGTTCTCCAGGGCTCAGTGCTCGTCCTCTTGTCAGAATCTTTATTTTCTATTGAAGAAAAAAGAATTAAGTGGGTCTGTATGTGAGTCTTGCATGCCATTGTTCTTATCTGTACCGGTGTCCCAAAAATAAAATGGAAAATAATTTCATGGCAAGATCACCCATTTTTAAAAAGACAAGCAGCCCTGCAGCTCTGACCATCGTCCAAAGAGACTGAACCACTTGAAGCCCATGTCCAAGGCGTTCCTACCGGTGGGATATTCCATGTAAAGCTGCTAGTGAATCCTGCGGATGAACAAGAGTCAGGATTAGCTGCAAAATAATAAAAAACACTCTTTGGAAGACACTAAAATCTTACATGTAAGGCCTTTGGTCTGCAGGATTCACAACCTCCTGAAGTCACAGACGTCCCAGCCTCGGGACGTCCAGTTAAACAGTCCATAATGCCATTGTGTTGCACAGGTTACAGTTGAATCGCAGAAGTATCATATTTGTAAAACCATGAGAATAAAGACAATAAAGTTATTAAGATTTAATGGTTTGTCTTCTTTTGTCCTCGTTAAAACAAGATTTGTGGTAAATTGCAATAAGATTCATGCCATATTGTTTATGATTTCATTAAAACTGTTGGGTTCCCATATTTGGGAAACATTTACCTTGATGGTTGAAAAATAAGTGAAAAAATTTCCCTGCAGCTGTTTAAAATTAAATAACACAAAAGCAATAAAATGTTATAATTTTAAAGGAGTAAACTTTCAAACAACAAGACCTACATATTTATGTGTTATTATTTTAGAGACACAGACGGAAAAACTTCGTTGTGTTCAATTCACCTCTGAAAAATCAACTTTCTGGGTGTGACAAGCTTTGGAAACTTGTTTTAAGAATTTCTTTAATTATTTGAAGTGATTTGCTGAAAACGTGCTATGTTAGTTCCCTGACGGGAAAAAAGACAATATGTTTTTTTTTTTTTACAACAGTGTCACTTTTTACCACATCCCCCAAGTTCCCTTTTGGGGGAGAGGAGATGGTTGGAAGGATAGTTGAGAAGGGAGTGGTAGCTGAAAGTCAAAGAAATGCAGTTGCAGAGTAGCCTGGCAAGCCATCCTATATATATGTATATATAAAACTCTGCAAAGCAAGAATTTGGTCTACCCGGTAGTTCACTAGGCTACTTGCAGAGTGCATCACTTACCACTAGGGGTCAGTGTGGGAAAACCCTTGGAAGGAGGTTCACGTCCGGTGAGACGATCAATACGAGACGATAGCCTGGCAAGCCATCCAAGAATTTGGTCTAGTTCACTAGGCTAGTGAGACGAGACATCGAGGAGTGTATTTCTTCAGCAGTGTTGAGCATAGACACAATAATATATATCAATCATCGATTGTAAAAAAGATATCAATGTATGATGTTTATGGGGAAGATGATTTAGGGGGAAGTGGTGGAAGAGAAGTGAAGGTCCACACTCCAGATCGGTAGGTGGTGGCAAATGCACCTTACGTTGCTTGCGGACAGCAGACATGAAAAGGTAGACGCCCATATACAGTCTTTGCATTGGACGCTGGAGAGCGTAACGGCGTAGCCGCCATATTGCATGGGTCTCCTCACCATAGACATTGTCAATTATTATGTCAATGCTCCTCACTGTCCTAAGTCAATGCAGAGTGAACAACTAAACCCGATTTTTGTGCAGCCTACGGTTGAAACAACTGGCGTACTATTGAAAACAGATCACGTGGGATTAATATTGACTTTTCTAGCCTACCTGATGGGATTTTATATTTCAATTTATTGTGTTTATATTTATATTTCAATTATCATGCATACCATGTGTCTGATTCTGTGATAAAGCATAATAAAATGTGTTTTTTAGTTGAGTAAGCGTCTTCCTCAGTAGAAATAAATGCACTTGGGGCGAATGAAGACCCAACTAAGATGGCGGCCGGGCACGGGGCGTCTACGTAATCTCTGGCGGACCGACCTAAAACTTCAAAAGAAGAAGAAGTAGTTAACTTTCGCTTTCTATTTTGGGCCAAATGCCTGGAAGGGCGGTGGCTGCTCAACGCTTCGATGTTCTACATCTATAACTTGTACTTTTTAGTTTTTCATTCAGCTGACCCACACTGGAATTGTTTCTGACACCAGCGGGCGGCTCAAGTTGGTTTTCATACCATAATGATTCCTATTTTGAACATGCAATTCTCTGTGGTTGTTGCGCTAACTAGCCTATTTTTGCATGTCACTTCCGGTAAGCTACATTTTAGTTTCCTTCTTCTCAAGTAGATGAATGCGTAGAAATCCTAATATAAAAGAATTGTTAAGTGTGTTAGAAGTCAAACTAAAACGTTGGGGTGTAAAGTTATTATTTTTGATGATTTTTACCGTTTGAAAAACTTCCTTACTTCCTTCTGAAACATGGGTTTGACTTTTTCCTCAACATCGTGCCTTTATTCTTAAAATGTTATTTTGACCTTTTTGTCAAAAGGTCAACCTTTTTTGAAACAACTGTACTTTGGTGTCGACATATTTCTCGAAACTGACGTTAATCTGGAAATATTTGGATTTTCTTTTGGTCAAAATTTATTTCTCGTCTTAACAGGAAAACTGTGACTTTTTCTTGACTCTGGAGATGTGTTTTAGACATTAGGATTAAAATTGCACCTTTACTCAGGAAATATTGTTTTTACTTTTTCTCAACATGTGCTTTTTAATCTGTAAATACATTTTCTATTTATTTTCTTTATTTGTTTTTATTTTTTTGCTCAGTGCTATTCTGGGACGTAATTTTGGGGGGGGACGGGGGGGACATGTCCCCCCCACTTTTTCAAAAGGCAGTTTTGGTCCCCTGCACTTTTTTCCGTCCAAAAACAATATTATGCTCCATTAAATGGATTTGGTTGAGCACATGGGCGTCGCACCCGTGGGGGATGTGGGTGTTTTAACACCCACGCTTTTTCTAATGAGGAGGCTGAACACCCACACTTTTCCAGCAGTTTTGCTCAAAACGTTACTAACAATCTGGTCCCTCCGTGTTTCGCTCGCTGTTTCCCCCTCTCCTCCTCCCTTTCCTGTTGATCACTGAAACCCGCACCTCTGCGCACCGGTGTTACGTCAAAGATTCTCCTACGTTCCATCATTGATGTGTTTCTCCAGCTGTTCCGCGCCTCCGAACTGAAAAAATCGCGCGCGCTCATTACAAGCTGCACTCCCAGCGCGCTCTGCTCGTACCACAAGAGAACTATAACCTCTTTGAGCTCAAACATCTTATTTGAGCAAATCCAGGGCTTTAAGTGGGCCCCTCCCGATACGCAGAACACGCGCTCCATGAGGGGCCTCGTTTTGCGCACGAGCACACATTCTCTCCAAATGCGCAAAGGCGCATCGCTGTTGCGCGCCGCGCACACATCACCGTCAGCTACCGTTAGCCCAGGCAGGAGGAGAGAACAAAGAGACGAGGTATCCGACACCGTGCACGCTCCCGCAATGATTGACAGCAGCAGCATCTGAACAACCAGTGGTCAGATGCGCCGACAGGCAGGTGGAAACATGGAGGTGGAGATGCATCCAAACGGATGAGAATAAGCACAAGAAAAAAAGTCAGAACAAGAGGAGGAGTGCGCTGCACTTGAAAATGGGAATGTTGATAAAAAAAGAAAAACTTTGTGAGCATAAACATCCCAGCTGCTGCTGATCATGAGACAGAAGAGACGATGATTCTGTCTGGATGTGGACTGGAGAATATTTTACAGCAGCTCTGATTATTTATTAAATGTTTTGTTAAATGCACAAACCTTCACTTCTGTCCTGTTGTCTCTGGTTCACAGCCTTCAGTCCAATAGTATCCTATAATTAGTTGTTGTCATATTTACATCAATTTCATTTGATAATTTCCCATTGAGAGCAAAACAAATCTTAATCTGCTTGTCTGATAGATTTCTGGTCATAACAGGGTCGATGCTGAAGTCTGAACTTAACCCAAACCCAGCTGCTTCTGCTGAGTGAAGCTTGAGGCTCATCAAAGGCACAAGAACACCTGAGTGGCACTAATTGAACCTAAAAGGTGAAACTAATCTATGAGACAGACTCATTCCAGATATTTCAGCCTTTATTTGTTATAATTGTGATGATTATGGCTACAGCTGATGAAAACCCCACATTCAGAATCTCAATTAAAATATAGTGAAAAGGTTCAATATTCTAGACTCAAAGTGTCACACTCTAATCAGCTGATGAATCCAGAACACCTGCAGAGGGTTCCTGAGCCTTTAGATGGTCTCTCAGTCTGAGCTGGATTACTGACATAAGTGGACTTTTACACCAGATTCTCATTTCTGAGTTTCACCTGTAGACCACATTAGAACAGGCTCTGCTAAAAACTACAATACTTAGATTATTCAGAGCTTAACTAGATTATATTAGACTGATAGCAGAGTCCTTAAAGAACAGTTTGTGATTGGTTAAACCTTTATTTGATTTGTGACAGTTCAAAAAATGCAGATTTCAGAACTTTATTGCATCTGACCCACCTTAGGTCTGGTCTAGGGACAGACATAATAACAATGGTGCTCAGTGGGGCTGTACCGTCTTCTTGCCCCCAAGTCAAAAGCTGGGGGGGCGGGAGCTTGGGCACGTGACGCGTCAAGGGGTCTGTAACTTTATATAACACCCCCCACCCCAGATGCACACAAGCCTGCTGTGTCCCCCCCACATCTGAAATCAAAATTTCGTCCATGGTGCTATTAATAGGCTACATCATTGTATATAGAGATAGACTGATATGGGTCGTGTATAGGTCGTGGTCAGCCGATATGTGTTGCAGATTTTTTTGGACAGATTTTCATGGCCAATATCCAGACATTTTCCTCCTTACTTGCATGCTAAAATGTCACTAACAACCATCTGTCCATACCATCCTTTATTTATATAGCACTTTAGAAATCAAAACAAGGCCAGCCAAACTGTAGTCTTAAAACGAAAACATCAAAGCTAAACCCGTGATCAATTTTTAAGGTTAAACACTGAACTACTGAGATAGGGTGTAAGAGTTTCAGACCCTGTTTATACGAAAGTGGATATCCCACAAACAGCTGTTTTTCTATGGTTTAATCTGTCTTTCACATGAAAATGAAGATATACACACCAAAAATGATTCTTTCAATAACCTGCAACCAAAGCGGCAAAGGGGGAAAATTCTTCCTTAGCATTCGCTTGTGAATGTAAATAACCAGCTCAGTGGCCTAGTTAGTGATATGAGTGTCCACCCTGAAACTGGGAGATTGTTGGTTCAAATCCACGGTCGGGTCATACCAAAGACTTTAAAAATGGGACCCAATGCCTCCCAGTTTGAAACAAACTTAAGAGGATTTCCTGTTCATCGTGATCACTAGAAGAAAGGGGGGAGGAGGATGTTTTTTTAAAGAGGCGAGTGGCTCCGAGCTGTAACGTTTCTAATCAGCAGGTGAGTGGCCGAGACTCACCTGGAGTCCAGTGCAGTGCAGCCACGTAGTACGGTACAGATGTCACCCTGCAGATCTATAGCCATTAACTGTGGCTGATTCTAAATCGGTGTAGTTGACAATGGAGTTTTAACCTGAAGATGGAGATATAATTATGTTTTGGGCTGAAATATTAAATTTGAAGTAAGTTGCACTAAACTGCCAAAATAATGACTTCACAGGTCTACAGCACTATTAGACACTCATCTATTCAGGTTATCAGCAAAAAAAGTTGATTTAGGTGTTACTCGTTCTTTAATTACTGCTCCGTGTAGAATACCACAGGTGAAGGACGACGTTAAGAACGGTTATAACCTAGTTATTCCACATCCAAGGAATATTTTTCAGCAAAGAAGCTGGCGATTTGTGGAACCACTGCCACCTACAGGCTTGGCATGCCTATGACTGTGCTTCGTAATGCACTGGATCTTTTTTTTTTCTGGAAAAAGAGAAGGTGTTAACCCAAATATTTTCCTAGATGGGCGGGGAGGATATTCGGTTTTACAAAAACTCAGCTACGTGTGTACATGGCCTCAAAGTCAATACATGCAGCAGCGTGAAGCCTAGGACCAAACAAGACTTCTTCCGTTTTACGTTCAATAATGTCCAAAAAATTCTGCAGTAGATGCACAACATTTCTGAACCTGATCAGTTTTTGAACACTGGATTTAACAAACTGTTGAATCTTAAATTGTGCGCTGCTTAGTATTAAAATCAAACATTTAACCAAAGCTAACCAAACAATCAATAAACTGACCAAGTATTAAATATAAAATAAATATCAGCTGACGATGACATTTTAGAACATTTATTAAAGCAGATGTTTTTCAGAAATATACATTTAAATAAACCTTGCATCAGCATCGGGCTGCCCGCTCATGTGCCTGACTTTCAATCGGCTCTACTAAAGAGGTATATCGGTCGATGCCAATATATAAAAAAATGCCATGATATGTTGTTATATTGGTCTATCCTTAATTGTACGTATGACTCAACCCCTAATATGTTTGTTGTTTTTTGCAGCCCAACTAATTTACGGAAAAGTGGGTGGTACGGTAGACCTGGACCCTGGCACTGTGAATGGAAAGATCACCAGTGTTACCTGGAAACATGGATCAGATATTGCAATGGAGGGATTTGGAAATGACATCACATACTATCGTGACTTTAGAGGTGCGTTTACCTGTGATTTAATTTTAAAGTTTTGTGAAGCTCATGTGGTTATATACTGATATTTATGTCTTTAAAGAAACTCATGAAATAAAGCATACTTAAGATGTGAGAAGATTATTAAAACCTTAATAAAAAAACAAGTTTAAATCTTTGTTATTGAGACATTTGTTGATCAGATGTTTTAATGTTTGTGTTTTGGCTGCATCTGGTACTGTGAAGCTTCAATTAAAGACCTTTAAATCAGTGACTTCATCCTATAAACCACAGAAAGGAAAATAAACTTTTATATGGTAATGATTTTTTTAGGTCGCTGTGGCTTTAATACGATTACCGGAGTTCTGACGATAACAAGTCTGACTCTGAATGACAGCGGCACGTACAAGGCTGAGGTAAACTCTAAGGATGCCGGTTCACAGGAACTCAGGGTTCTGAGTGAGTTAAGGAACTTTTGTTTATTTTATTTTTGTTTTTATTGCTTGAATCTACTTATGATTGAGTCTTTTTGTTTCAGTTCTGGTCCCCAAGCCGAGTGTTTCTGTAGAATGTAACGAAGACGAGACTGTCTGTAATTTAACCTGCGACTTCAACACCACCCCGGAAATGGGAGGAGTTGATCAGACGTGGGTCGTTGATGGCGAGGACGAACCTTCTGGATCAAATAAGATGACCATAACATATGTGCGAACAGACCGATTAATGATTTTATCAGGAAGCATTTGAGTCAGTTCTTTGTTTTGTTGTAAAAGAGGTTGTACTCTGAATAGTTTGGCTTATATAATCTGTGTTTTAGGAGACTAAAAAGAAGGAATTCATCTGTAAGTTGAAAAATCCTGTCAGCACCAAATCCAGTGATGCAGTCATCAATCCTTTATTAAATAGAGGTACATTACCACACTCAGATATTTATATATTATCATTCATGTTATCTGTGTTCTTATGAGAGTTACATATGAATCCTGAAAAGTTAAATTGCCTTTGTTATCTTTTTTGTAGGGGCTGTGAATGCTGGTATAATTGTTCTAATAATTCTGGTCGTTCTGGTGATGATAACCCTGATTGTTTTCGTCATCATTGTCTATGGAAGTAAGAATTCACAAAACTAAGATTCTTCTGAACAGAACATCCTTCAGTATTAACACATTTTGACACTTAACTTTTTTCCCCCGATTTGCTTGTTAGCAAAATGGTTCGACAACAATGGTGTAATTCACTACCTGCGTGAAAAGGGATTATTGGAGCGGCTAACATCTATCTGCACAGGTAAGCAGCCCAGCCTTCTTTCTGTTAATAACATACATATAAAAGTTGAAATTCTTTAATGTTTTTTATGTTTCAAGAATCAGAATCTTAGTTTCTATTCAATCAGTTTTTAGTTTGTTTGCTTGACTTTTAATGGAAACTAACTAAATAATAAATCCATCATTGTTTGTTTAGCTGTGCCAAAAATATTAAAACTGAGACGTTTTTACAGTCTTATCTGTTTTCTCATAAAGCACTATGACACAAATTTTAATAATTTAACACTTTATTTAATCTCTAATAAAGGTAATAAGGATAATCAGGCAGAAGGTAAGATAATAAAATGTCTCTAAATATTTGATCCAATGTGTTAACCTGATGTTGCTAATGATCCTTTTCTCTCAGATACAGGTTATGTACCCGTATCAACACTATGTAAGTATCTAAATATTTATACAGTGAAACATGTTTATAGTATCAGTAGCTTTACTGCATAAACCCGTCACTTATTGGAATCATTTATGCAAAATTTTAATAATTTACTACTTTAGCAGCTTTTTTCTTTTCTCATTGACACAAGCTGATGTGTAACAGGATGGTGAAACCAGTAACAGAAAATATGACAGTTTATTAATATCATCATAATATATTTTATTTAAATTTTTTTAAATGGTGACCAAGTTGTACTTCAAAAGGAAATGTGACTGATTAAAATGTTTTTTTTTTAGGTCAACCCACATCCAATCAGAACGACACATCAAACAACTTAAGTGAGTAAAAATGATTTCTGATCCTGTGGTTTTCAATAAATTATGACTCTCAGATTCTGGTTTCCCAAAATAAAGTCCAGAACGTTCTTTCTAATATTCTGAAACTTCTCTGAGTCACAAATCTATCTGCCATTAAAACAACAAGCTTTCTAGCTGTGACCTTTTTTTAAATGATTTTTCAGATGTGTCAGAGAACCACCAAGATCCAACTCACCCCCATAGACCTGTAACTGAACCAAAGACCAGCAATGCAGTCGGTGAGTTAGCTTCACACAAAAGAAAAACAGATAAGATAAAAAAAATGCATGATAAAAATAAGAGAACAGCTAGACATAAAGACACAGGACTGTTCTCATATATAATATGTACAAGCCATCAAAACAGACTTAAAACAATCTTTAAGTACTCAGAAGCAGGCACATTGATCAGAAACTATTGAATGCAATGAATTATTGAAGGTAGATAACGGAACGTAGTTAGTGAGCTTTAGTGATTTTTGCAGTTCATTCCAGTCATTGGGAGCAGCAAACTGGAATGAGGAGCGGCCAAAAGAGGTGCGAGCTTTGGGAATAACCATAGAGATTAGGTTACTGGAACGTAAAATGCGCTGGTTGTTGGAAGTGATGAGTAATGAGCGAAGATATGACGGTGTTCTACCGATGATTGTTTTGTATATAAATTGATACCAATGTAACAACCTGCGGGAATGGAGTGATGGCCAGTTAACGCGTGAGTACAGATCACAATGATGAGTAGTGAAAGGGGCACCAGTGACGAAACGGATTGCTGAGTGATAAATGACATCGAGTTTATGAAGAAGGTTTTTGGAAGCAGTCCTATAGATGATGTCACCGTAATCTAAGATGGGAAGGATTGTCATTTTGACCAAGGTTTGCTTTGCAGAATGAGTAAAGGATGACCTGTTGTGGTACAGGAATCCAATCCTTGACTTGACTTTAGAGCAGTGGTACTCACTCCTGGTCCTGGAGAGCCGGTATCCAGCATGTTTTCCTTGTTTCTCTACTCCAACACACCTAATTCAGTGGTTGAATCACCTGTGCAGCAGCTCATCAAGCTCTTCAAGAGCCTGTTGATCACCTGCTGATTGAAATCAGGTGTGTTGAAGCAGAGTTAAAACGAAAACATGCTGGATACCGGCTCTCCAGGACCAGGAGTGAGTACCACTGCTTTAGAGAGTAATGAATTAATGTGAATGTCAAATGAAAGTGTGCTGTCAAGCCAGATACCCAGATACTTATAGGAACTGACAAGTTGTAGTTCTGTACCATCCAGGGAAACAATACTAGGGTGGCAAGTTGATTGCGGTAAGTTACGGTTGAAGATCATGAACTTTGTTTTACTTGTGTTTAAATGAAGGTGAAGGTTGGAGAAGGCATGTTGAAGACAATTAAAGTTGTGCTGCAAGGAGGACAAAGCTGCGTTCAAAGAAGAACTGCATGCATATTAGGGCTGCACAATATATCGAAAATTTATCGTTATCGCAATATCAGCATGCGCAATAGGCATATCGCAAAAACAGAAAAATATCGCAATTAATGTCATCTCAGATTTTTGCTACACATAATGCATTTTGGCAATCAAATGGAAGCATGAAGTTTTTGGCAAATCAGATAGAGCCCTTCACTCATTTGGCCAATCGGTTGGGTTATTATAGGTTAGATGCCTTGGTGCCTAGGTGGACGGCACTTCATTTGGATGGCTAGCAAACACCTGAGTTAGCTTAGGGAGTGTCGCAATGACTGAAGGTAAGACGTGTGCGGAAAATGTTAGCGAGAAAGAACTCATAATTCAAACAGCATGACTATTATTTCAAAGTACTTGTGTTTGTTGCAAGACATGTCAAACACCCGTGGCAACCATGAGGGGAAACACGACAAATCTCCGTTGTCTCCTCCAACGCAACCATAAAGATCTATATACTGGGCTCTAGAAATGTAATGTGAACTTGCATGATTTCATTTTGTTACTGTATTAATACTAATGATAGAGGATGGAGTGGTGTGTCTAAAGTATATATACAAAAACTGCAGATTTAAGTATTTGTTCATTTATCGCAAGTAATATCGAAATCGCAATATTAAGCACTGTTATCGCATATCGCAGGTTTTCCTAATATTGTGCAGCCCTAATGCATATAAAATGGTGTCGTGTTGAAGAAGCTTAAGCCAATCGTAGAAAAGCGGAGAAAAACTATTCTGCCTCACCTTTTTCACCCTTGACCCGTTTTCATGTCTGATTTTTCCTCTGCTCTAATTATAAAACTACAACGCTTAGACTTCTGAACTAATAGTAAATCCTTAAGACAGTTAATGATATTTGAAACATTAATTTGATTTGTGAAAGTTCAAAGAAAGCAGATTTCAGCACTTTTTTGCATCTACTTTTGAAACTGGAAAAGTTGGTATCTGGTGCAAAAGTTGAGACTCATTCCATGCAAAGCCAAACATTTCAAGCCTTTATTTGTTATAATTGTGATGATTATGGCTACAGCTGATGAAAACCCCACATTCATAATCTCAGACTATCAGAATATTGTGAAACGGTTTAATATTGTAGACTCAAAGTGTCACACTCTAATCAGCTGATGAATCCAGAACACCTGCAAAGGGTTCCTGAGCCTTTAGATGGTCTCTCAGTCTGAGCTGGATTACTGACATTAATGGACTTTTACACCAGATTCTCAGTTTTGAGTTTCACCTGTAGACCACATTACAACTGGCTCTGCTCTAAAACTACAATACTTAGATTCTTCAAAGCTTAACTAGATTATATTAGACTAATAATAATATTAGACTAACTTTGTGTACTACTCATATTTTACTTCACCTTACTTTACTGTACTTGTGCTGTTGCAATACTGCAATTTCCCCACTGAGGGACAAATAAAGGTATTCTTATTCTTAATAGAGTCCTTAAAGAACAGTTTGTGATTGGTCAAACCTTTATTTGGGGAAAAAAACAGATTTCAGAACTTTCTTGCATCTGACCCACCTTAGGTCTGGTCCAGTGTAAAAACTACAACACCTAGACTCTTCAGACCTGGATTAGATTATTCTACATTAACAGCAGAATCCATAAATTCCAGGTGGTAATTTGTGAAACCTTTAGTTCAAAGAAGGCCACTTTCTTTATTGTGAGTTTGGATTATCATATTAGTAACATATTTTTCAGCTTAGGTTGAAGTTTGTAAACAGTACATATATTTCAAGAGTTCTGATTGGTCACCCATGGAGTAAAACATTTTACATTTTATAATTACAGCAGATTAAAGATACTGGGGGTGGAAAAATGAGTGGGAATTGACCTTTCTGAGTTGGAAACTAAAAAAGGTAACCAACTTCGTACAAAACAAGTAAAAAAGAAATTACCAAATGAATGAGAAAAAAAAAATCAGAATATTACATTCTTGAAAACAAATACCTATTGCAATATACAAAATAAATCATTACCATTAAATTTTTCTAATTAATTTTGATTAATTAAGTATTGAAATAATGGAGTTGCAAAAGTCTGTGAAAAACAGCCGCACAAGTGGTACTCAAAAGATTTTGATAAGGTTGGCAGGTCTGTGTTATTATCTACAGAGTCAAAGGCTTTAGCCAAGTCAACAAACACAGCCACACAATATTCCTTATTGTCAATGTTACATATGATGTTATTTAGGCAAGGCAAGGCATCGTTATTTGTATAGCACATTTCAAACATGGAGGCAATTCAATGTGCTTTACAGAGCAGGAGCAACAAAAAACAATCAAAATACACAAAGAAATAATTCAGACAATTACATAGAAGGCATAGTCAAAAGTTTAGCAGTTACAGTACAGAATGTGCAGCATAAGAAACATTCAGTCATAGGCTAATGAATACATGAAGGCTTTTAATTTAAATTTAAAAGTTACTAGAGTTGAGGCCTGTTTGAGGTCATGAAGAAGCTGATTCCATCTATGAGCTGCATAATGACTAAAAGCAGCTTCACCTTGTTTGGTTCTACCAGCTGACTGCTGTCTAGGGATCTCAGAGCCCTGCTAGGTGTATATACTGGAAGGAGATCCAACATGTACTTAGGCCCCATACTATTGAGTGATTTATAGACTAGTAGAAGCACTTTAAAATCAATTCTGTAGTTTACTGGTAACCAGTGCAGAGTTTTTAGAACGGGGGTGATGTGCTCGTTCTCTTAGTTCTCGTTAGGACCCTAGCAGCAGCATTCTGAATAAGCTGCAGTTGTTTTACGGCTGTTTTTGGAAGCCCAGTCAGGAGACCATTGCAATAATCTAGTCTGCTGGAGATGAACGCATGGATTAGTTTCTCTAGGTCTTGTTTCGACATGAGACCTCTGAGTCTTGCTAATTGATGGAGATGATAAAACGCTGATCTGGTTATAGCCTTAATGTGACCAGTGATTTAGCACTTTAGTTGTTGCAGAGACACATCCATGGCCAGTTCTGAAGCCGGACTGCGTGGGGGTAATAATATTGCTGGATCCAGATAGTGAGTTAGCTGTTTGTTGACTAACTTTTCAATGACTTTAGAGAGGCATGGCAAGATAGAGATAGGCCTATAACAGTCAGGACGGTCGGAATGATCTCACCCTTATGTGTAGGGCTGCCACAAATCAAAATATTTTAGTAGTCGACTAATCGTGTCATGCATAAAGTATAGCTTATTGCACCAGGATGCTCTAATAATTAAATAAAAATTATAAATTATTTAAATTTTTTTATTTCTTTACTTTTTTATTTTTTATTTTTTGTTATTGTGAAGCGCCTCGTGATTTTTATCTTGAGAGATGCTATATAAAAGATAATTTCTTTTCATCTCCTAATAAGCTCATCATTAGCATCTAGTTTGAAGTGTGATCAGTTATGTGCCATCTAAAAATAAAGACAAGATGATATTAAACAACTTTTAATGAACTTTGTAAACTGTAAACACAAATGCTACATGGTCAAATAGAGGTAGGCACCTAAAGCCAAAAGTAAATTGTCCACAAAAATGACTTGTGCTCACAAATGTATCCAGCTAAAATAAGGTAATTTTAATCCACACAAGGCTCTTGTTCAGTCAGGAAAGTTATCATTTCGACATATTCTGGAGAAAGGCTTCCTCTCTTTTGAGATCAGATGTTCTCAGGTGCAGAGAAGATCCGCTCCGATGGCAGAGAGGCACAGGAAAGATTTAGCCGGCTTTGTAACAAACTCGTCCATTGAAGAGGAGCGCTTTTTAACACTGTAACGTAGTGGGACACAATAAATCATTAGCGTTTGTAACGTTAGAGCAAATACGTGACATACGTGAGCTAAAGGTAATGACACCGCCATCACACCTGTTGTTGCTACAGCTGTTAGCAGCTGAGCTAACGAGAGGTAATTCACTTACAGAGGCGACGGTCCCTCTTCGTTCTCCGCCACGAAGTGCTTCCTTTTAAGGTGTTCGTGCATCGCCGACATGCTCCTGTTAAAGTTTGACTTTGCAGATTTTGCACTGTGCTTCTCTTTTGTCTTTGTAAAATGCTCCCAAACATTTGAGCTAAGTTGCCGACTCGCCATGTTTTCTCTCTCCGCCACTACTGCGCGTGTACCTCAAGGAGAAAGCAGCGACTGACCTGGATGGCCACTACTGCGCATGCGCCTCAAGCAGCAAGGCAGAAAGCAGCAGAAGTTGCCGCAGCAGGCGAGATTAAAAAAATGCTCATAAAATAAACGACGCGTCGACTATTACATTTATTGTCAACTTTTGTTTGTCGACGTCATCGTGACGCGTCGACTAATCGTGGCAGCACTACTTATGTGTATGTGTTCTATACTTGTGCAATACCGGATTCACATTGTTTGTTTGTGTCTCTTACAGTATGCTGCATAGCAGGGGTCCCCAATCCTGGTCCTCAAGGGCCGGTATCCAGCAGGTTTTAGTTGTAACTCTGCTTCAACACACCTGATTTCAATTAGCAAGTGATTAGCAGGCTTCAGCAGAGCTTGATGAGCTGCTGCACAGGTGATTCAACCACTGAATCAAGTGTGTTTGAGCAGAGAAACTACAAAACCTGCTGGATAGCGGCCCTCCAGGACCAGGATTGGGGACCCCTGCTGCATAGTGTTGGTACCAAGTTTGTTTTCCTTTTTATTTGTGGTTTTTAGTGATCAAAGATTACAATACTAGATTACAGCCTATGTGTATATACATGTATCCTTGTTTTTATTGTTCTAACTATCCTCTTTAGTGATGGTGCTGCTGTGACAAGTGAATTTCCCCACTGTGTGATCAATAAAGTCTATTCTATTCTAATGCAATCCGGTGCTTATTCCTAAAAGCTTTTTCAGTCGCTTGACCGTTCTATTTTACAGTTTTTATGGAACAAAAAACTCATAGATTACGAAAGAACCTCTTGCAAAAAAGCAAAGATTTAGGCGGTCTCGCGTTGCCAAACCTCCTGTACTATTACTGGTCTGTCAATATTAGAACTATGTTATTTTGATGCAATGCTAATGATTACAAGCCATGGTGGTTGCCAATGGAGGAGGCTTCATGTGACTGTCTGTTTTCTCTTTTGTGCCGTCCTCTAAAAACGTCCTCCACTTCATATTCTAACAATATCATAGTTAAAAATAGCCTTAGAATTTGGTCTCAAGTGAAGCAGAGTATCGAGTTTCAAGGTATCCCTTCACACTCACAGCTTGATGCAAACCCTTTATTTCTTCCATCACTCATGGATAAAACCTTTGCAATATGGAGGAGCTGGGGACTTGTCTCTGTGAAGGACCTTTATATGGACGGTGTTCTGGCCTCTTTTGCCAAAGTATCATCAAATTTTTATTTGTCTAATGCAGACGTTTTTAGGTATCTTCAAGCTAGAGACTTCATTGGCATGGGGAGGGGGGGGGGGGTGCACGCACAGATTGCGTCGCCTCCGCACAGTCTATAAGAGTGTGGGGTTGTGCGTGCGGATCGTGTTTCCTCCGTACTGTTCGTAAGAGGGGGGCATTTTGTAGGCGTGGCACTGGATTTTCAGCCAGTATGACAATTAAATGTCCTTAGATAATTGAACCAATCTGTTACCTGATGTTGATGATTGACTCTTTTCTCTCTGATACAGGTTCTTATGAAGAAGGATCAACACAATGTAAGAATATAAATATTTATACAGTGAAACATGTTTATAGTATCAACAGTTTGGAAATCCATAATTTACTGTATAAACTTGTCACTTATTGGGATCATTTATGCACATTTGTTTTAAGTTTACCACTAAAGCAGCATTTTTCATTGATACAAGCTAATGTGTAACATAATGGTGAAACCAGTAACAAGAGATGTGACATTAAATGTTTTTTTTTTTTAAGATGACGTTGTTGCTTTAAGATCATCCCCATTCAATGAGAACAGATCAAACAGCAGTGAGTACATTTTTTTTCTGATCCGGTGGTTTTCACTAAATTATGATAACATATTCTGGTTTCCCCAAATACATTTATTAAAGGTTTTCTAGTATTCTGAAACTTCTCAGTCACAAATCTATCTGCAATAAAAACAAAAATCTTTCTAGCTGTGACCTTTTTTAAATGATTTATCAGATATGTCAGAGAACCACCAAGATCTAACTTCGACCCAAAGACCTGTAAATGGATCAAAGACCAGCAATGCAGTCGGTGAGTCAGCTTTTTCTGTTGAATCATAAACACAACAGATGTTAGCTATTGATATAGAACAAATACTTCTATTTAAAATTCAATAATAAAGTTGTTTTTAATACATTATAAAAATGCTCATTTGGGCCTTAAATATTTAAAAAAAAATTTACCCTGTATTTTCTCCATATGTGTAACGCTTGCGAAGCGTAGTGCACAGTAATTTTGCTGCTGTTATAGTGGATGGGTGTGTTTCCACCAGCCACAAAACACCACGCTTTGGACATAAGGAAGCGTTACTTATGGTGCGTTCACACCGGGCTTGACGTATGCGTCGCCAGCGTCAAGTTTCAATGTTAAGTCTATGGTAAGGCGCGTCGGAGCTGCTTCAAAGTCCCTGTGTCGCTTTGTGAGCGTTGGGCGCGTCAAAGCTTGACGCTTATGACGCTTGAAACGCAAACGTCAAGCAAGTTCAGCTAGCTGAACTTTCTGCGTCGCTTTACAAACGTCAACCAATCAGAGCGCGAGTTGATACGTCACAGCAGAGCGAGGGAAGAAGGCGAATTCTTTCAGCTATGGAGGACAAACTGATCGTAGCTGTTTGTAACCAGCGTGAACTGTATGACCCGACCTGCTACGCCTACCGAGATCGGAATAAAAAGGACCTTGCTTTGAGGAAGGTTGCTGGAGAACTTGGCGTGTCGGGTGAGTGTTTTTTCAACGTTAACGATCCGCCATTGTTACAAACATCCGGCAACAGAGAACCGCGCACGCGCTCTTTCCTCCCTTCCCCTCCCCGTGGGGCCGACGCAACCGTCAAAGCAAGCTGCGCCAACGCAAGCTGCGTCAATGTCAAAAATATATAGGCGTCAAAACGCCATGAAGTATGCGTTGTTTGACGCATACGTCAAGCCCGGTGTGAACGCAGCATTACGCTTCAAATCTAGGATTATTTACACTCCCAGAACACATCAAACTCAGCAGTTCAGATCTTTAATAATTGACTTTTGTTTTATCAAACCCTGCAGAGGAGGATGTGACGGTGACTGAACATAATGAGCCTGCCTCTGGTGAGTTAACAGGAAGTCTTTCTTTTTTTAATTATTTGCACTATAGAAAAATTCAGGCATCTAAATATTAGGTAAAACCAAAATTTTACAGGTGACCTTAGAAAACAGTAAGCAAGTAAAAATAAATTAAAGTATTTTGCTAAATACTTAACAAATACTAAACCAAAAATGAGGAACAAAATAAGAAAAATAATCAGTCAAAATAGTTTTAGTTCAATAGACACACTATTATATTCACATTTTTAAGATAGTTGGACCGAGTTTTAATTCTATTCCAAAGTTTGTCTCTAAATTGTGTACAAAATTGACTGAATAGAGACTTAAAACAGGTGGAGTGGTTTTGCCTCTCTTTTATACAGTGGAGGAAATAAATATTTGACCCCTCGCTGATTTTGTAAGTTTGTCCAATGACAAAGAGGTGAAAAGTCTCAGAAAACTATTATTTTTAATGGTAGGTTTGTTTTAACTGTGACAGATAGCCAGGGTTTGAATTACGGGGGAGCTAAAGGGAGCCCGGCTCCCCTGAAAGGGTGACGGGCTCCCCTAGAAGCCCTCAACTGACACACCCAGGGGGAGCCCGAAAAAAGATCAAGTTTCTACCTATATTACATTATTTATTTGGACTCTCAAGCGGAGATTATTTTGGGCGGAGAGGATGGAGAGCGGCAGAGCGCTGATTGGTGGTCCTGCGCACGGCCAGTCAGCCACAGTAAGTGGCGCCACCAAAAAACATAATTAACACGCGATCGTTCATGTTCGCTCATATTATCTGGTAGCCTTTCTGTCTTTCATTTGTGCCTGATGCTCTCTCCCCCTCCCTCTCCTGTTGATCATTGAAACCTGCACCTCTGCGCACCGGTATTGCGTCAAAAATTCTCGTACGTTCCATCATTGATATGCGTTTCTCCAGCTGCTCCGCGCCTCCCAACTGATAAAATCGTGCGCGCTCATTACAAGCTGCACTCCCAGCGCGCTCTGCTTGTACCACATAAGAACTACAACCTCGTTGAGCTCAAACATCTTATTTGAGCAAATACAGTGCCCTCCAAGACGCGCTCCACGAGGGGCCTCACTTTGTTCTGAGTACACATTCTCTCCAAATGCACAATAGGCGCATCGCTGCTGTGCGCCGCGCACACAGCACCATCAGCTACCGTTAGCCCAGGCAGGAGGAGAGAAAAAAAGAGACAAGGTATCCGACACCTTGCACGCTCCCGCAATGATTGACAGCAGCAGCATCTGAACAACCAGTGGTCAGATGCGCCGACAGGCAGGTGAAAACATGGAGGTGGAGATCCATCCAAACGGTTGAGAGTAGGCACAAGAAAGAAAAAGTCAGAACAAGAGGCAGGAATGAGCTGCACTTGCATGGGAATGTTGATAAAAAAACAAAAACTTTGTGGGCATAAACATTCCAGCTGCTGCTGATCATGACAGAAGAGAGGATGATTCTGTCTGGGTGTGGATTGGACAATATTTTACAGCAGCCCTGATTATTTATTAAATGTTTTGTTAAATGCACAAACCTTCACTTCTGTCCTGTTGTCTCTGGTTCACAGCCTTTCAGTCCATGCTATCAGTAGTATCCCATAATTAGTTGTAATTGTATTTACATTCATTTCATTGGGTCATTTCCCATTGAAACCAAAACACATTTTAATCTGCTTGTTTGATAGATTTCTGGTCATAACAGGGTCGATGCTGAAGTCTGAACTTAACCCTAACCCAGCTGCTTCTGCTGGGTGAAGCTTGAGGCTCATCAAAGGCACAAAAACACCTGAGTGGCAGTAGACCACATTAGAACTGGCTCTGCTAAAAACTACAATACTTAGATTATTCAAACATTAACTAGATTATACTAGACTAATATAGTCCTTATAGAACATTTTGGCATTGGTGAAACCTTTATTTGATATGTGACAGTATAAAAAACAAACTTTATTGCATCTGACCCACCTTAGGTCTGGTCTAGTGTAATAACTACATCACCTATACTCTTCAGACCTGGATTAGATTATTCTTCATTAACAGCAGAATCCATAAATTCCAGGTGATAATTTGTGAAACCTTTAGTTCAAAGGCCACTTTCTTCTTTTTTTATTGTGAGTTTGGATTATCATATTAGTAACATATGTTTCAGCTCTATAGGTTGATGTTTATAAACAGCACATTTATTTCAGGAGTTCTGATTGGTCACCCATAAAATAAAACATTTAATATTTTATAATTACAGCAGGTTAAAGGTACTGGGGGTGGAAAAATTTGTATGCATTGACCTTTCTGAATTTAAACTTAAAAAGGGAACCAACTTCAGCTTCATATAAAAAAGAGCAACAGCAAAAATAAGCACAAAAAAATAGCCAAATGAACGAGAAAAAATAATCAAATTTAAAAATTGCATTCCAAAACAGTTCAGGGTAACAAAACAATTTCTGGATAATGCACACTGGTAATATAGGACAGGGTGTGTAAATACAAATATATGTGTGTGCGTGTATGAAAAGTCTCAACATCCCCCACACTTTTGAGAAGCTTGCAATGCCCCTGAAAATAGTCACATAAAAAAAGTGCTTGAAAAGGAAAATGTAGGTAGATTTATCCCACTACACGTTTGCAACTTTATAAAGCAATAATTTATTGAAACCCCCCCAACACACACACACATCGTCTAACTGGACACCCCCGGAAGCCGCTGTGTAATTCGCACCCTGCAGATAGCACATCAAAAGGAAAAATCACTAAATGACTTTAATCCATCCATCCATTTTCTTCCGCTTATCCGGAGTCGGGTCGCGGGGTCAGCAGCTTAAGGAGGGAAGCCCGGACCTCCCTCTCTCCAGCCACTTGGGCCAGCTTCTACGGGGGAATCCCAAGGCGTTCCCAGGCCAGCCGAGAGACATAATCTCTCCAGCGTGTCCTGGGTCTTCCTTTGGGTCTCCTCCCAGTTGGATGTGCCCGGAAAACCTCACAAGGGAGGCGTCCAGGAGGCATCCTAATCAGATGCCCGAGCCACCTCAACTGGCTCCTCTCGATGTGGAGGAGCAGCAGATCTACTCTGAGCCCCTCCCAGATGACTGAGCTTCTCACCCTATCTCTAAGAGAGAGCCCAGCCACCCTGCGGAGAAAACTCATTTCAGCCGCTTGTATCCGCGATCTCGTTCTTTCGGTCACTACCCAAAGCTCGTGACCATAGGTGAGGGTAGGATCGTAGATTGACCGGTAAATTGAGAGCTTCGCCTTTCGGCTCAGTTCTCTCTTCACCATGACAGACCGGCACAACGCCCCTATCACTGCAGACGGACGTGTTCGAAGTTCTGTCGGAGGTGGGAATTGAAGCTCCTTCTGACAGGAGACTCTGCCAGACGTTCCCAGCAGACCCTCACAACACATTTGGGTCTGCCAGGTCTGACCGGCATCCTCCCCCACCATCGAAGCCAACTCACCACCAGGTAGTGGTCAGTTGACAGTTCCGCCCCTCTCTTCACCCAAGTGTCCAAGACATGCGGCCGCAGGTCAGATGAAACAACAACAAAATCGATCATCGACCTGCGGCCTAAGGTATCCTGGTGCCAAGAGCACATATGGACACCTTTATGTTTGAACATGGTGTTCGTTATGGACAATCCATGACGAACACAGAAGTCCAATAACAGAACACCACTCGGATTCAGATCAGGGGGGTCGTTCCTCCCAACCACACCTCTCCAGGTCTCACTGTCATTGCCCACGTGAGCATTGAAGTCCCCCAGCAGAACGAGGGGGTCACCCGAAGGAGCGCTTTCCAGTACCCCCTCCAGGGACTCCAAAAAGGGTGGGTAGTCTGAACTGCAGTTTGGTGCATAAGCACAAACCACAGTCAGGACCCATCCCCCCACCCGAAGACGGAGGGAGGCGCAAACTTGGTCATCAATTACAAGAGACGTTTGACCTCTGTGCTTGCAAACAAGGGTTTTGCCACTAAGTATTAAGTCTTTTTTGTTAGAGCGTTCAAATACTTATTTCACTCAATGAAATGCAAATCAGTTTCTATCTTTTATTTAAAGTAATTTTTAGAATTTTTCCTTTTGATGTGTGCTATCTGCAGTGTTGGGCAAGTTACTTCAAAACTGTAATGCATTATTTATTACTTGTTACCCTCATTTTAAAGTAATTCATTACATTACAATATTACTGATTTTAAAATGTAAGGCATTACAATACTTTTACATTACTTTAAGTTACTCTCACCAAAATAACTGCAAATATGGGTTTGGCAATCTAAATGTAGCTCATGACGCTCAATTAGCTCATTACACATCCAAAGAGAAGGTGATGTGGTATCTGGGCTAAGGGTTGTGGTTAAAACAGTCAGATATAACAACAGTTCTTTAGGTGGAGCACACAAAGTGCATTTGACTACAATGATCTTCATATTCTTATTCTTCACAAACTTAAAGTAATGAGTGTATGCCTAGCCGGAGAATGTTCAATCTAACGTTAGATCAGCTGCAGGTCCACTCATCTCTGCTCTGTCTGACTACAAGAAATGAAACATTTTACGTGGACGTTTCTCTTCTGCTAATCTTGTGTAGCCTAGAAATCTAACCAGACCGTAGCAGGAGCAAAAAGATTGTGCTCTGCAGGCCTTCTGATCACCTCCATCAGGGCTGGATTATGATTGCCCCAGGGCATGAAAGTACCCAAAGCTGGCCAGGGTCCCCCAGAAAATGAATTGTTATTAAATAAATTCAACAACAAATTGTTCGCTTAGAACGCTTCCATCTTAAATTAATTGAGCGTGTAAGGAACGAGTGTGTGGGGCGGGAAGGGGTGGCTCCACTCTGTATATTGCCTTGGTCCCCAAATGCCTTGATACGGCCCTGGGTGTGGAACTGAGTTTTGAAGGTGATCTGAATTTTATCAAATAAATATTACATGCTTATAAATTATTGCTTTATTATTAAAAATATGTAGTGGGTAAAAGCACTTTACTGAAGTTTTCTCGTTTTTTATTTAACTATTTTCCTGTCCGTCTCTTATCTTCCTGTATCTCCTCTCAATTTCCCAGAAAAACTGCTTCCTGGATTTCCTACTTTCTCACATCATGAGCAACTTTTGAACTAAGCAGTTCAGGGATCTGCACCGCAGAAATAGCGAAATGTGCACTGCGCAGCTGCAGATCAGCAGATCAGTTTTTCAGATGCGCTAACCACATATCACCACTAGGGAACGCCAAATTACCATTCTTATGCGTCACACAACTTGAAATCTAAGGACCGGTCCAGAAGCACTTAGCTACAAAGTTGTTCCAAAAACATGCTTCATATTCACCAATATATGCAAACTGCACACACACTAAACAGGAAGAGGCTCTTTTTAAACGATAGAATCCACGTTTTCTACCTCAACACCACCCATTGACTGCTAAAAGCAAAACAAAGCTATTTTCATGAAGTCAAAAGCTAATTTCTGTCTTACCTTGCTGGTCAAAATAATCCATCTTATAGTAAAAAATCCACTTGGTTCGTAGAATCCAATGATAAAAAGATGAAACTACTAGTTTTCTCCATAGTCAACATTAGCAGCAGCTCCACAACAACAAAGGACGGTGAACTAGCCGGTGGAGAAATTTCCGGTTCTGTCTGGGCTGGGTGAGCTGACCAATCAGCATCCTCCTCCTGATCTGAGCAGACTCCCCCATTTGCTTGCGATCGCAACTCTATGCGCCCAACGGCTCTCCTATTCCTTGTCGTTGGGGATCCAGCGCGCATGCGCCAGTTAGCTCGTATTAAGTCGATGGTAAAGATTGCTGCGACCGCGAGAGGACACGTGACAGGAAGTACGTCGACGTTTCGGCCATGTTAAAAGTATTAACTTTATTAAACTACAACTAAATGCAGATTACACACAGCACTTACAGCCCATAAGGTGTATAGATCGTTTAGTTTTAATTTTATGTTTTTTTAAATACATTTTGTGATTCCTCTCTTCTTCTTCCTCTTCCTGTGAGACTGGTGGGGCGGCGCCCTAGCGCTCCCTATGGACGAGCCGCCACTGAACAGGGGTCTCCAACACGTTGCTCGCGAGCTACCAGTAGCTTGCGACACACTTGACAGTTGCTTACCTGGTGTCACATTCTGTCTTGTCTCCCCTGTTTTAGTTCTTTGCTTCTGTCAATTAGTCCCACCTGCCTCTCGTTCTCCTAGTAACCCATGCTCCCTGATCCTGGTGTATTTAAGCCCTGTCTGTTTTCTCTTCTCTGTCGAGTCATTAGTTGTGCTATGTCATGTGAATCTACTATTAAACCTCTCAACCGCCTTACCTGCCTGTTCATTCTCACCTGCATTTGGGTCCTCATCTAGAATAGAATAGAATAGAATAGAATAGAATAGAATAGAATAGACTTTATTAATCCCACAGTGGGGAAATTCACTTATAACAGCAGCACCAGCCCTCAGAGGATAATTAGAAGAAAAATAAAAAACAAGGATACATGTATATACACATAGGCAGTAATCTAGTATTGTAACCTTCGATCACCAAAAAAAAAAAAAACATGAATAAAAAATGAGGAAAATACTTGGGTTCCAACACTAAGCAGCATACAGGATAATACCACAGATGTGGAAACTTGAACCGCCCGAGAGCCATTGGCGGTAAATTTTCTCGTCTGGTGGTAAATAATTGAAGACTTACCGCCCGGGTGGCGCCCAAGCTTTGTCATTTACATACCGGCGTTCACATCCCCCTGTGTTTGCGCGTTTGGGATACATCATGACCGCGCCCTGTAGAAAGTAGGGATGCAACGGATCATCACTGATTCGTGATCCGCACGGATCTCTCTCTACGGTTTGGCACGCATGTGGCCCCCGGATCGGTCACGTGGAGGACCAAGGTGCCACCTATTCAATTCAAACGAGAAAAGCACAGCATGTCATGACTAATGGAGGAGGAGAGGAACTCGAAAAACCACCGGCATCATTTAAGTCGCATTTATGGGCAAATTTTTGCTTCCCTGTAAAATACAATGAGGATACAAATGGCAAACATGAACACACGCGCGCGCCCCCAGCCTGACGGCGCGGCGCCGCACACACATGTACCTCCTATCGCTGTGAAGCAGGAAGGGAGGTGGCGCGCACAAAATGCCTGGGACAGTTATCACATTAACGTGATGGGACCTGAAATATTGGGGGAGACAAATCTGTAAACGAGGAGTAAAGAAATATAAACAGCGCTTCAGAAAGTTGAGGAAATTAGTGAAAGCAGGACATGCAGCAAGTCGGCTTGTTTATGGCAAGCAGTTTTCACATTTAATCAGATATCGGACCTCTCTGTAATTCCTATTTAGCAATACTTTCATTGATTATAGTACTAATTGTGTTCTTATTAGTCAAAATTGCAAATGACGACATCAACAGCTATGCTGTTACTAGTAAAAATTACAATTAAAGATATCCATCAACTCCATCGATTTAATGCTACAAAACAAACAGAATACATCAATTATGAAAACATAGTGTATGCATCAAATGATAAAAGCTCTGCATGTTTACCTTTCCTCCAACAATTCTACCCCGTGATCTGCTTTTAGAGGTTCAACTCCTGCGATCTGGAAGTCATTCCTGTAGATAAGTAGTACACAGTATTTATTTTTTTGATGTGGAGAACAATAATCTGAAATAGAAGTTGCATTTTGTTTACAAGTAAACTTATCTATCAGATTCCCCTGCAGTTACTGAACTGGGGCGATGGGGCCCTGCAAACACTGCTGTAGATGGCCCATGGGGTGTCGATGTGAGTGGTCCCTTTGATAAAGTGTGCTTCTCCAAACTAAAACGAGTAACTTTTAGTATTCCAGTCGTAATGCGCACACGTTTACAATTGAGAGTCAGTAATATAAACACTTGATTTCATTAGCGACACAGTTTTACAAAGTTTAGACTGTTCTACACAATTCTAATAAATTAGGCAAACAATGTAGACTAGGGTGACCATATTTCCATTTCCAAAAAAGAGGACAGGGGATCTGTGTCTACTGATGACGTCACATTATGGCAACACCACACAAACCATGTTGGGACCCATTTTTTTCCTGGTGTTCTGTCAGAACACCTGGCTTAGAGCTAAAATTAATATCAGATTCTGCCAACAAAATGGCTCTAAAACAATTCATATGTAAACCGAGGTGTTTTTGCAAACACTATAATACTCCTGGGCAGGGTTTCAATTACGCAGAGGATTCTGGGGGATCGTAGTGACGAGGTTGGGGGGTCTGTTTGCCTTGGCCCACAAAATGCCTTGATACGGCCCTGCATGTGGGACTGAATTTTGAAGGTGATCTGAATTGTATCAAATATATAAATATTACGGTGCGCTGAGACTCCATATAAATAATGTAATATAGGTAGAAACAGGATTTTTTTTCGGGCTCCCCCTGGGTGTGTAAGTTGAGGGCTTCCAGCTCCCCTGTAATTCAAACCTGGCTCCTGGATGAAAACCCGGACATTTTTATCAATATAGGAAACCCCCCCGGACCCCCCGGACAGAGGGTGAAAAGTTTGCCCTTTTTGACGCGCTGGAATACACTCTTGGTTTCTTTGTCTTGTTTGGGGTCTGGGCTGAAGTTTCACTGGTGCTTGAAGCATCATTCTTGTTCTTTGCTGAATTCATGCTACCACCAAAACCACCTCACCCCACCTTATGCTGCGACACCTCTGACTTGAGCTGAGCTGAGGTTATGATAGCCAGGACACTCAATTGTCCTTGTGCCATTGATGATAATAAATCAGCTGTTTCTCACCATAAATTATTTTAGTTTAAATCTCTGACACAAAAGGTGGTGGGTGGCTTCTGAAGTCAGGGTCATGTGTCTGCTATGTAGTAGTTTTGACTTTTGTTTTATCATTTGGCAGCCTTACTGAAGGACCAAGAAGCACCAAATCAGGTCCAAATTGCTGTAGGTGAACCAAAGACCAGCCTTGGACCATGTGAGTAAACTACTTAACCTTCTCCTGTTGAAGATGTTTTTAGGCTTTTTATTAAAATTTCACTCTAAATTCTAACCATCTAACTGCTTCATAGTCATATCTAATGGATAGAAGTTTTAGTGTCTGTGTCAATAATTGTTCCACAATGCCCATTTCTCTTCCTTGTGGTTCCTCAGGGTTCAATGCTGGGACCCCTCCTTTTTTCAAAGTACATCCTCCCCTTGGGCTTTATTCTGAAAAAGCATGCAGTAAATTACCACATCCATGCTGATGATTGTCAAATTTACCTATCTATAAATCCTGAGGCATCCATTCCCTTTTTTTCTAGACTGTCTATTGAGGTTAAAAACTGGCTGGCATTGAATTTCCTCCTGAATGAAGGAAAAACTGAGGCTGTGCGCTTGTCTCCTAAAAAACATACCACACCTTATCTGGATCTTACTCCACTTTCTGTTTCTCTAAAGTCCTGTGTGGTTCGTCTGGGTGTTAAGCTTGATTCGGACCTTTCCATGTCTCCTCAAGTTAATGCAACCATTAAATCTTTTTTCTTTCAACTCCCTTGCATAACCTGGCTTAAAAACATGTAGAATCCGTTATTCATGCTTTTATAACTTCCAGACTTGATTATGCGAATTCTGTTTTGTTCATTGTAAACAAGTCTTTGTTAGACCATCTTCAGAAATGGTAAATGGCCTGAATTTGATATAGCGCCTTCCAGAGTCCTAGAACTCCCCAATGCACTTTACAACACTATCAGTCATTCACCCATTCACACACACATTCACACCCTGGAGGTCCAAAATGCAGAAGCACGATTTTTGACAAACTCGGATAGGTGCACTCATAACACTGCTTTACTTGCTAATCTGCACTGGCTTCCTGTTTTTTTTTACCGGGTTTGGTTTAAGATCTTGCTTTTTATTTATAAACCCCTTCATGAACTGGCTTCCTCCCATCTATTATAAGCTAGTTTTCAAAGGGCACTACTCAAAGTAACTTGGACTAGTGCAGCTCAGCCCTGACCACATTTTCCAAGAATACGGTTCGGTATTTTCCCTCTACTTTTTCCCAATTTTTAGTCCCTGCTCCATTGAGGTTCCTGGCAAGGCTGAGTCGGGCCAGCATCGCGACTGTGGCCGCTAATTGGCTAGAGGGCGGAGTCACTGGTTGCTGCAGAGTTTTCTGCCTGCTGCTTCACTGCCTGCAGCCATTTCCTGGTTCAGAGTCTGACAAAAAACCATAAAACTGAGCAGAATGTCCAACACCATTTTTCTGCTGAGTTGTGTTTTTGTGGAGCATACAGGTTACCTCACACTGGTTACTGATCACCTCATGCTATTTTTGTGTGGAGTAACCCCCACCCCCCACCCCCCACGCCTATGAGGGGCGCACCCACTTTCTGTCACAGAGCTGGCATGGAAACAAAACTACTCAGATGAGCTGTATTAACCCACGCTGTTTAAGGCTGAGTAGTGCCCTTCGAAAGCCACCTAAAGTTACACACCCGTTACATACCCACCATCTCACTGAAGTCTGTTGACCATCTACTTCTCCGAACCCTGAGAGCACATTATAAATCTCGTGGGGAATGTGCTTTTGTGTTCACTGGTCCTCAACTTTGGCGCTTCCTCTTGTGGTGAGACAGTCCCCATCTTTTGCTTGTTTTAAATCAAGACTAATGCCTGGATCACACTGTGCAATTTTCGGCCGTCCAAGCCAAATCTCTCGTCGGAAGCAGAATCGTGCCAAAAAACGGTGAACGTGAGGGTGATTTGCATATCTGTGGTCGTCCAGTGTGACCACCTCTGCGACAGCTTTTTGAGCCGTTTCACGACCAAAGACAGCCTCGACATTCTACAAGCACTGCTTGAAAACCTACGACTCCCGTCTGCAGTTGACCAATGAAAACACACCTTTGGGACGCTGCAGCAGCAAGACTCCGCCTCTCTGAGTTTCCGTTTCAAATTTTGTTTAAAAAATGCAGATTAAAAACTACAAACCAGTTTTTATTTGTTAATAGCCCAATTAAAACCGGAGTTATATAAAAATAATTAAACTAAGAATGGGTTCATTAGCGTTTTGTTGCTGAGGGACAGAGGATGGTTGCTCAATCTAACAACAGGTGTCAAAAGGTGCGCTGATGCGCTGTCACTGAGCGGAGAAAACACTGAGACAGACATTGACGGCAAAACTTTAGATATTATAGTGATCTGTGACAGATAGTTACTTCCCTGTAGTTTAGTGTTTTTATGTATAGAGGAGGATGAGAAGGATGGATGTCCAGCAGACAGATCAGCTGTTTAGCGGGAAGACGGGAAAAGGAGACGCGCAGCTGGTGTCTGAGGCCAAAGCAGCAAGCGTTTAATTCGTAGACGGAAATGACGGGAAACGTGGGTTTAGAGGTGGCGAGCGAATGGCCAAAGCAGGTTTTGAAAATATGTAGCGGATCAATTCTTCCTCTTTGAGGAAGATGAGCTGGGTCATGAGCTGACACTAAAAAGAAGCGTTAACTGTGGCGCTTTTTTCTGTTTTTAGCTTTGTTTTAGTTATTTGTCTAGTGACGTATGCTTTTTGGGGGGGGGGCGCTCATGACTTAGCGTGTCCTCTTGGAGCGAGACGTCGTGCAGTCTGGCTCGCTGAAATCTTGCGCTGTACAGTGTGGCACCTTTCTGGAGTTCTCACAGTGTGACATGAGCAGTCGTGTGAGATGGCTGAAAAACGCACAGTGTGATCCCGGCATAAAGGCTCACTTTTTGAATTTAGCTTTTAGCTTTTAATGTTTTGAAGTTTTGTGCTTTTAGCTGTGACATCATTGTGTAATAATCTTTAATGTACTGCCACAGTTTTTTTCTGCTGTTTGTACTCCTTTATGAATTTTTACTCTTCAGTTTTGGTCAGCTGCCATGCTGAGTGGTAAAGTGCTTTAGAAATAAAATTAACTTGACTTGACCCACCTCTGCTGGTGGGCTGACATCATTAATAATAACTAGCTGTATGCCGTGGAACACTGGACCAGCTCTATACCCTTGGGGGGGTCCTGGAGGGTGCGTGGGAGTTCGCCCAACCAATCTACATGTGTTTTGTGGATTTGGAGAAGGCGTTAGACCGCGTCCGTCGGGGGGGCCCTGTGGGGGGTACTCTGGGAGTATGGGGTACCAGGCCCCTTGATACGGGCTGTTAGGTCCCTGTACAACCAGTGTCAGAGCTTGGTCCGCATTGCCAGCAGTAAGTTGGGCTCATTACCGGTGAGAGTTGGACTCCGCCAAGGCTGCCCTTTGTCACTGATTCTGTTCATAACTTTTATGGACAGAATTTCTAGGTGCAGCCAAGGTGGTGAGGGGATCCATTTTGGTGGCCTGAGGATCAGGTCTCTGCTTTTTGCAGATGATGTGGTGACCGGGTGCTTTCGCTGGAGCAGGTCACAGCTGAGTGTGAAGCAGCTGGGATGAGAATCAGCTCCTCTAAATCTGAGACCATGGTCTTGAGTCGGAAAAGGTTAGAATGTCTTCTCCAGGTCAGGGACGAGGTCCTGCCCCAAGTGGAGGAGTTTAAGTATCTCTGGGTCTTGTTCACAAGTGAGGGAAAGATCAATAGGCGGATTGGTGCTGCGTCTGCAGTGATGCGGGCGTTGTACCGGTCTGTCGTGGTGAAGAGAGAGCTGAGCCAGAAGGCAAAGCTCTCGATTTACCGGTCGATCTACGTTCCAACCCTCACCTATGGTCACGAGCTTTGGGTAGTGACCGAAAGAACGAGATCACAAATACAAGCGGCTGAAATGAGTTTTCTCCGCAGGGTGTCTGGGCTCTCCCTTAGAGATAGGGTGAGAAGCTCAGTCATCTGGGAGGGGCTCAGAGTAAATCTGCTGCTCCTCCACATCGAGAGGAGCCAGTTGAGGTGGCTCGGGCATCTAGTTAGGATGCCTCCTGGACGCATCCCTGGTGAGGTTTTCTGGGCACGTCACACCAGGAGGAGACCTAAAGGAAGACCCAGGACACGCTGGAGGGACTATGTCTCTTGGCTGGCCAGGGAACGCCTTGGGATCCCCCCAGAAGAGCTGGCCCAAGTGGCTGGAGAGAGGGAAGTCTGGGCCTCTCTCCTTAGGCTGCTGCCCCCGTGACCCGACTCCGGATAAGCGGAAGACAATGGATGGATGGATCCTGCTTTTTAAAATCAATCAAGGTTCAATTATTATAATAAATACTCTGAACACAGTATAATCAGATTTCTTCAACAGTTTTTTTTATCAACAAAGAAAACAAAACTTGACTCACAGGATTTTACTTTACTTTTTTTTTTTTTACTTTTACAGCAGATTCATCAGACACACCAGAGCCGCCTGTTAATCAGATTGTAACATCTGCTTTTATACATTCCAGCCATGATGCAAGTGAGTTATTATTCATTTTAGATCCTCACCACCATTTTAATAAAAATGTTTCAAACTAATTACTTTCATTTGTATAATAAAACAAAACCCTCAGCTATCAGCAAAGAAAATGTGTGTGCGCATGCTGTTGTGCGTTTATTACAGAAAATGATTCAATGGTTGTATAAATGGGGTGAGGGGGTGGTGTCCAGACTGTCGTGAATATCTTTTTAGCTTGGACATAACTTGTTTTTTATCCCGATTGAAGTCATGCTCCTCAAGTTTGTTCGCGAACTGCTCCAAAAAGTGGCTGTCCTTCACAATCCCCATGAACTATCTGGTGATCTGTGCTTAAGCTCTTAACCCCAGAAGCTCCAGGGTCTCTGCATCACTCCAGTTTTCTCCCCATGTTTACTTGCATTTTAAATGCTGTTGCCGACCGGGCCGCTGTTACACAAAGGCCAATAACATGCCATAGAAGGTGTTAAAGTGTATTCGATTATATGATATAACTGCTTTCCATACAACAGTATATGGCTTAAAACATTTCCTCAGCTGATCAGAACCAAATTGCATGTTATTCTGAAGCAGTCGTTAGTGCTGTTTAATGCAGAGAACTCTTGTTTTCTCTGATTCTTTTTAGCAAAACATGGCTAAATGAAATGTGCTAGTGCTTTAGGAGTGGTGATTAGTGATTAAAGGATTTATCATGTGTACTGAGCTATACACAAGTACTCTGTCAGTTTGGACTGCATAAATACACATACTGTTACTTTTTACACATCCTTCTGACTATATCTGATCAGGATCTCATATCAATAGCATCCTTACACAGTCCCAATCAAAAGTTTCAGTAAAGAAACTATAGTTTCAAACACGAGCTCAGTAATGAGTAGCTCCGCCATTATTGTTGATCACTTCAAAGAAAAATTTGCAGCATGTTTGATGCAAACGTTTCCACAAGGTGAGTGGGAACATTCCTCCAAGTGATTAAGATGAGCGCACAAAGGGCATCTACTGTCTGCAGCTGTTGTACATTTCCCTTACCATCCATTCCCCAAAGTTCTTAATCAAATTTAGATCACATGAACACGCCGGATGGTCCAAAAGAGTGATGTTATTTTACTGGAAGAAGTCACTTGTCCTGCAGGCATTGTCCTGTTGAAAAACCCCATTGTTACCACAAAGACTAGGGCTCTCAGTCGTAAGGGATGTTCTCTGCAACATCTGGACATATGCCAGCAGCTGTTTGATGCCTCTGCACCCGCTGAAGCTCCATTATTCCACTGATGGAAAAAGTGCCCCAAACCATTTTGGCCCCCCTCCACTGTGACTCGTAAAAAACATCTCAGGTGGAATCTGCTTGTCATCTCAGTAATGTTGGAAACCATCAGGACCATCTAGGTTAAATTTGTTTGTTATCAGAGATTAAAACTTTCTTCCACCTTTAAAAGTCCCATGTTTGTTGCTCTCTTACAAAGTCCAAATGGTCAATTCTGTGGCGTTCAAGGAGACAAGGCCTTTGTAAAGTTTTTTGTTTTTTGAAGTCCATCAGTTTCTGATGTCATCTGATCATTATGGGGCTGCAGTTGGCGCCAGTAACAGTTGAGGATCGTCCAGTGTCGAGAAGGACAGCCAATTGGATCCTCTGGTTCAGTGCTGCTGGGGAACTTTATTTGGGTCATTCATTTGACTCTTTTGTTCCATAATCCTCAGGATCCTTTAAGAAATTCCAAATTACCAAATTATTTCTTACCTTTCTTACCTTAGGACTGATGGTACAACGCAAGAGACCCTGCTTATGCAGTTCAGCACCTGACCACGCTCAAAAAAGGACATTTTTTTTGCCTTTGCCATAAAAAACTCATGACAGTGTAACTACCTGACATAAAATGACAATGAATCTACATTTTTGCACAGATTTAGCCTTTAAAACTGCCTGTTTCAGTTTAAGCCTTGTTTTCAAAGAATTACTGTTCAGAAAATGTCTTGTCTCACTTCCATTTCTTCTTGTTGCATGTCGAAGCTCTACTCAGAACCTTGTTAAGACCCAATCGTTCAAAATATGATTTTTGGCCACTTTTCAAGGGGTCTTAAACTTTTGATCGGGACTGTATCTAAGGCTACGTTCACACTGCAGGCAAAAGTGCATCAAATCTGATTTTTTTTTTTCCCACGTGACCCATATCTGATTTTTTTTTTGACAGTCTGAACAGTACAGATCTGATTTTTTTCAAATCCAGTCCAGGTCACTTTCATATGTGGTACTGAATCCGATCTGATGTTTTTGAAAGCGACTTCAGTCTGAATGATCATGTTGCATTAAATCCGCCACCTATGTCACTGAGTCAGCGGAGGTGAGCGTGTGTTGATGTTCCTGAGAAGCGCTGACAGGATTCAGAGGTCTGTCTGGACATCCTGTCAAGTTTTGGAATTAAAATTTCAGGAGAGCGTGAGAGTGGCGGTGCTGCTGCTGGAGTGAAGCATCTGTCCAATCTCGGCCTCTGTGAGAGTGGCAAGGGGGTGTCTCTGTGAGAGCGGGAGGTGCTCTGTGAATGAACTTAATACCGGAACATTTTCAGTGATTACTAATAGAAAAAGATAACGGCGAAGAGTAATAAAATAGTTTATAGTTTTAAAAACAGTTTCCAGCCCTAAACGGGAGACTTGACAGGTGTGATCCTGAAATTGTGGATGAACTGTCAGTGAAGGCTTTCACATCACAACTCCACCTCCCCTGGACGTCTTATCTTCTGCGCATGCGGGTTGCTTTGGGGTTGTGGACTGTTCACTCTGGAGGGTGCTCGGTGTCACATTTCAGTTATAATGTGGATAACCACACACACACAAAAAAAAGATTTACCCAAATGATCAGAATTGAACATTAAGACCTGCAGTGTGAACCTAGCCCAAAACCACTGGATTTGAAAGTGATAAACTGATAACCTTTTGCTGTCAATTAAAGATGGCCGCCACAGCAAACACAACACACACTAAATGGCTACAACAGATTTTTTTTACAGACACTGAGCTAAAGCTTGAAATGAAGCTGAGATTCATTCACTGGTTGAGGACTTGAATGAAATATTTTCAATATCATTAATTAGATTTGACCAAAGAGATTATAAGTCAGTCGTTTCTTAACGTAAAATTATCTTAGTATAAAGAAGACCTATCATTCATTTATTTATTGTATCATCACACTCAAACCACAACTCCAAGATCATTTGTTTTAAAACGTTTTTAAATAAACATAATTAACAGTCTTATTAGTATTGTGAAGGTTACAGCTGAGCTGTGTAAGGTGGATACATATAAAACAGTGTAACAGGTAATCACGGGTGTGTGTATTTAGATCGTGAGTATTATGGTGACACCTTAATCACAATTATCCTTATGAAATAAATGAAGGTTCAGATATTCTAATATAAATAGAATGTGGCTAAATCTTTTTTATTTTTACATTTACAGCTGATTCACCTGGCCCACCAGAGCTGCCTGATGAGGGTGAAACACCTGCAACAGGTGAGTTATTCTTTTCAGATCGTTTTCAACATTATTTAAATTTAGTCTCAAACTAATAATTTTTATTAGTGTTTAAAAACAAAATCCTCAGCCCTGAAAATAATTGTGTGTGCGTGCGAGAGGTGTTGGGATCATCATCATATTCTTCTCGTGCACAGACTCAAACACTGAAGTCATCAGTTCTTTATATTTGACATCCTAGGAGCCACATCTGCTTGACATCTCAGATTTTCTGGTAATCCTTTAGTTTTGATCATAATCTGGTTTTTTTGTCTTTCATTTTTTCAGTGCTAAGTGACTTTAGCACTTAAGCTTAAGGTTTTTTTGTCCCAGTTGTGATATATTCTTTTATCATTTCACAGACGGTGAAGTTGATGAATGAGGAATCATCCAGCAGTAGTTGAGAAGAGAACAAACCAGAGGAAGTTCTGGACCAAATCTGAACCTCTGCTGTGTTTTTGACTGTTACTGCCAAGGATGTGACAGTTACAGGAAGCGTTTGATTGCAGCTATTGCCTCAAAATGTTGTGCAACAAAATATTAAGTTAGGGGTACCATCATCTTTGTCCAGGCCTGTTCCATGAGGGTTTTGTTTTAAAAAAAAATCCGTTGAAGCATGGTTGAAAAGCAATGTCTGAATTTCATTGGTTAAATTTCATAGAACTTTTTTTTATTATTACTTTTGTCAGATTCAAGTTATGACCGAAGGGTACCAACAATTTTGTCTCAAAATGACTGGAAGCTGCTTCTACAAGGGTTACAGCTTTCATGTTATCAGGTGCAATGTCATCATCTGGTGAGTGAAAACAAGCTGTTTGAATGAATGCGGAAGATTTGAATGTATTCAGATAGTTATGATAATCGTCATTAGAGATAGATCAATGAGGATTTTTTTTATTGCAGACCGATATGTGCTGCTGATTTTTTGAGCTGATATTCAGATGTTTTCCACCTTATCTGCAGGCTAAAATGTGATTATTAACAACAATGGACGCACAGCATTTTGGAACCTGATTCGGATTTTGAATGCTGAAATTAACCAACTGTTGAATCCTAATCCTGCGCGCTGCACAGTATTAGAATAAAACATTTAACCAAAGTTTATCAAACACATCAATAAACTAACCAAGACTCGAATATAAAGTGGGCAAATACAGACACATCAGTGGACAATAATGTTTTAAAGCAGGTGTTATTCAGGAACATTAATATGCATTTATTAAAAATTTGGCAGTAGCACCAGGCTGCCCACGGATGTGCCTGACTTTAAATCAGTTCTAGTAAAGAGATTTAGCATCTCTAATCCTCATTTAAAATTTCAGAGAAGCATTTAAAAACCACAACTAAATCTGCTTTATTAAGGGAGAATGCTAAATGAGCATTTTTGTCTGCTGCAGACCTAATTAATCATGTTTTAACCAGAGATCACTCAGAGCCAAAACCTTTGCTTGTTTAAAACTTTATAAACCGTTTTTATCTTTTAATCTAACCAACAGCTACCTTTTTCCCACCTACATCTATTTATTTCATAACGCATAACCATCAGTATTCCAGCAGCAGGAAACTCCTCCGTCACCAAAACAAGATAATTAGTAAGAAATCACGCAAATAAGCCATAGCTTTCTGAGGTAGAAAATGTTTCAGATGAACATCCTAATGCTGATTTCCATTCTGATTTTTGGAAACGACAATCAGGAACTTTTTTATTGTGGTGTTGCAGAATATATTTTTGTTTGCTGGAAATGACTGTTGATTTAAATTCTTTGTGCTCAAGTGTTTTCTTACATTTCTAAGAGATTGTATGTGATAATTTATTTTAGTGCTTTTTGGTGCGAATGATGCTGAAGAACTAGAATATTTTAATGACAGGAGGTGTGTGTGTGTGTAAGACCTGTCTTTTATTTATAAGGTTTTATTACAAAGACAGTGTTGGAGCAGGTCCTGTTCGTGAGAGATGAAACTTTTACAGCAGATGTATCCAGGGTTCGAATTACGGGGGAGCTAAAGGGAGCCCGGCTCCCCTGAAAGGGTGACGGGCTCCCCTAGAAGCCCTCAACTGACACACCCAGGGGGAGCCCGAAAAAAGATCAAGTTTCTACCTATATTACATTATTTATTTGGACTCTCAAGCGGAGATTATTTTGGGCGGAGAGGATGGAGAGCGGCAGCGCTGATTGGTGGTCCTGCGTACGGCCACAGTAAGTGGCGCCACCAAAAAACATAATTAACACGCGATCGTTCATGTTCGCTCATATTATCTGGCAGCCTTTCTGTCTTTCATTTGTGCCTGACGCTCTCTCCCCCTCCCTCTCCTGTTGATCACTGAAACCCGCACCTCTGCGCACCGGTATTGCGTCAAAGATTCTCGTACGTTCCATCATTGTTATGTTTCTCCAGCTGCTCCGCGCCTCCCAACTGATAAAGTCGCGCGCGCTCATTACAAGCTGCACTCCCAGCGCGCTCTGCTCACCACAAGAGAACTACAACCTCGTTGAGCTCAAACATCTTATTTGAGCAAATCCAGAGCTTTAAGTGGGCCCCTCCCGATATATGCAGAACACGCGCTCCATGAGGGGCCTCATTTTGCACACGAGTACTCTCTCCAAACGCGCAAAAGGCGCATCGCTGTTGCGCACCGCGCACACAGCACCTTCAGCTACCGTTAGCCCAGACAGGAGGAGAGAACAAAGACGAGGTATCCGACACCGTGCACGCTCCCGCAATGATTGACAGCAGCAGCATCTGAACAACCAGCGGTCAGATGCGCCGACAGGCAGGTGGAAACATGGAGGTGGAGATGCATCCAAACGGATGAGAATAAGCACAAGAAAAAAAGTCAGAACAGGAGGAGTGAGCTGCACTTGAAAGTGGGAATGTTGATAAAAAAAGAAAAACTTTGTGAGCATAAACATCCCAGCTGCTGCTGATCATGAGACAGAAGAGACGATGATTCTGTCTGGATGTGGACTGGAGAATATTTTACAGCAGCTGATTATTTATTAAATGTTTTGTTAAATGCACAAACCTTCACTTCTGTCCTGTTGTCTCTGGTTCACAGCCTTTCAGTCCAATAGTATCCTATAATTAGTTGTTGTAGTCATATTTACA